>PVHX01011114.1:0-66034 GCA_004024805.1 Geosciurus inauris | reverse complement strand
AATGTACTCGTTGATAAGTGGATGCTGATCCATAATGTGGGGAAGGTCATGGGAACAATGGTGGAACTCTGTTCTCAGGGATAGAAGGGGGGAGGGGGCATGGGGACAGTAAAGGTGGTGGAATATGAAGGTCAGCATAGCCCTAGCATTATGTATGACTGCATGTATGTTGTGATTCTATAACACTTACAACCAGAGAAATGAAATGTTATCCTCCATCTGTGTACAATGAATCAAATTGCACTCTGATATCATGTAAACCTAAGTAGAACAAATAAATAAATTAAAATATGAAAAAAAGAAAGAAATACAGAGGATAATTAGAAACTACTTTGAAAATTTATACGCCAGTAAAATAGAAAACCTTGAAGACACCGACAAATTTCTAGAGGCATATGATCTCCTCAAACTGAACAAAGAGGACATACACAACTTGAACATATCAATTATAAACAAGGAAATAGAAGATGCCACCAAAAGTCTACCAATGAAGAAAAGCCCAGGACTATACGGATTCTCAGCCAAGTTCTACAAGACCTACAAAGAAAAATTAATACTAATACTCTTCAAATTATTCCACAAAATAGAAAAGGAGGGAACACTTTCAAACTCATTCTATGAGGCTAGTATCACCCCAATACCAAAAGCAGACAGAGACACATCAAAGAAAGAAAATTTCAGACGAATATCCCTGATGAACCTAGATGCAAAAATTCTCAATAAAATTTTGGCAAATCACATACAAAAACATATTTAAAAGATAGTACACCATGATCAAGTGGGGTTCATTCCAGGGATGCAAGGTTGGTTCAACACACAGAAATCAATTAACATAATCCATCACATGACAGATTTAAGGTAAGAATCATATGATTTTATCAACTGATGCAGAGAAAGCATTTGACAAAATACAGCACCCTTTCATGTTTAAAACATTAGATAAACTAGGGATAGTAGGAACATACCTCAATATTATAAAAGCTATTTATGCTAAATCCAAGGCCAGTGTCATCCCAAATGGAGGAAAATTTGAAGCATTCCCTCTAAAACCTGGAACAAGACAGGGATGCCCTCTTTCCCCACTGCTATTCAACATAGTCCTTGAAACACTAGCCAGAGCAATTAGACAGAGGAAAGAAATTAAAGGGATATGAATAGGAAAAGAAGAACTTAAACTATCATTATTGCAGACGACATTATTCTATACTTAGAGGATCCAAAAAATTCCACCAGAAAACTTTTAGAATTAATAGATGAATTCAGCAAAGTAGGAGGATATAAAATCAATACCCATAAATCAAGTGCATTTCTACACATCAGTGATGAAACCTCTGAAAGAGAAATTAGGGGAACTGCCTCATTCACAATTGCCTCAAAAAAAAAATACTAGGGAATCTATTTTAAAAAAGAGGTGAAAGATCTCTACAATGAAAACTACAGATCACTAAAGAAAGAAATTGAAGAAGATCTGAAAGATGGAAAGATCTCCCATGCTCTTGGATAGGCAGAATAAATATTATAAAATGGCCCTACTTCCCAAAGCTCTCTACAGATTCAATGTGATTCCAATTGAAATACCAATGTCATTCTTTATAGAAATAGAAAAGGCAATCATGAAGTTCATTTGGAAGAATAAGAGACCCAGAATAGCCAAAGCAATCCTTAGCAATGAGAGTGAAGCAGTAGGCATCACAATACAAGACCTTAAACTATATTACAACGCTATAATAACAAAAAGGGCATAGTATTCGCACTAAAATAGACATGTAGACCAAAGGTACAGAATAGAAGACACAGAGAGTAATGCACATATATATAGTAACTAATACTAGACAAATTGCCAAAAACATGAATTGAAGGAAAGATAGCCTCTTCAACAAATGGTGCTGGGTGTTGGGGGCAGGCTCTCTGGGCCTGGGAGCTGCCCCGCCCTTTCAAGATGGCGACCTGGCTATATGCCAGAAACTTGCAGTAAACAGGTGGACAACTTAAGGAAGTACACAGCATTGGCTGGCGGTAACGTCATTGTGCATGCTTGGCTCATGGGCATTGCCTGCTCTGATACACGCCTGTATTCTGCTCATGCATTCCCCTCATGCTTGATAATGCTATTCCTGCTAATTGGTTGTAACTCTACTCGGTAATACTTCCTGCTGTATGAAAAGTATATAGAAGGAGGCTGGGGGGTGAGAACAGGGAGAACAAAAGAGAACCAAGGAAGGCAAGAAGAGCGTTCAACAAAATAAAGATTGCTTTCTGAGAACAACAGCATGATTACTGTCTCCTGCCGGCGGGCAACAATAGCTGGGAAAACTGGAAACCCATATGCAGCAAAATGAAACTAAACCCCTTTCTCTCACCATGCACAAAACTCAACTCAAAGTGGATCAAGGACCTAGGAATTAGATCAGAGACTCTGTGCCTAATGGAGGAAAAAGTAGTCTTCATCATGTCAGATTAGGCCCCAAATTCCTTAGCAAGATTCCTAAAGCACAAGAAATAAAAGCAAGAATCAGTAAATGGGATGGATTCAAACTTAAAAGCTTCTTCTTAGCAAAAGAAACAATCGAGGTGAAGAGTGAGCCTACATTCTGGGAGCAAATTTTTGCCACAAGCACATCAGATAGAGCACTGATCTCCAGGATATATAAAGAACTCAAAAAACTTAACACCAAAAAAACAAGCTAATCAATAACTGGGCTAAGGAGCTAAATAGACACTTCTCAGAAGAAGAGACATAGTCAATCAAGAAATACATGAAAAAATGTTCAACTTCTCTAGTAATTAGAGAAATGTAAATCAAAACTACTCTAAGATTTCATCTCATGCCAGTCAGAATGGCAGTTATCAAGAATACAAACAACAATAAGTGTTGGTGAGATTGTGGGGGAAAAGTCGTATTCACACATCGCTGGCAGGATTGCAAATTGGTGCAACCAATCTGGAAAGCAGTACAGAGATTCCTTAGAAAACTTGGAACGGAACCACCAAATGACCCACCTATCCCACTCCTCGGTCTATACCCAAAAGAATTAAAAACAACATACTACAGTGACGCAACCACTTCAGTGTTTACAGCAACTTAATTCACAATAGATAAACTGTGGAAACAACCTAGATGTCCTTCAATAGATGAATGGATAAAGAAACTGTTGTATATAGACACAATGGAATATTACTCAGCAATAAAAGAGAATAAAATTATGGCATTTCCAGGTAAATGGATGGAGATATCCTGCTAAGCGAAGTAAGCCAATCCCAAAAAACCAAATGCCAAATGTTCTCTCTGATAAGTGGATGCTGATCCATAATAGGGGAGGGAGCATGGAAAGAATGGAAGACTCTCAATATCATAATGGAGGGAGGGGAAAGGAAGGGACATGGGGGAAGAAATATGGTGGAATTAGATGGACATCATTGTCCTAGAGCAATATATGACTGCATATATGGTGTGACTCTACATCATGTGCAACCAGAAAAATGAAAAGTTGTGCTCCATTTATGTACAATGAATCAAATGCATTCTGCTGTCATGTATATGTAAGTAGAATAAATAAATTTTAAAAAAACTAATAGTTCATTTTCTCAGGAAGGCTCTGGTGTATCTAGTCAGTAAGAATAGAAGCATCTTCTTTCCCTCTATGCTTCTTCAGACGACTATGACTTATGGGCACCTAAAAAAACTGCAGAGTAAAAAATGTACTTTAAACCATTAGAAAAAAATGGCAAAAAAGAAGCATCAGTTTTCCTGCTTGTAAAATTCATCATGAGAGCTCACAATAATACTTCATATCTAAACTCTAAACCTCTGTGTTACAAGGAGCACTATAATCTTTTCATCCTTGGGCATATTATAGTTTGTCAGAAGATTATCATACATAAAAAAATTACTTATTATGTAAGCTTATTATAAATAATATGTATATATAAAGAATTTTAACTCCAAAATGAGGAAAAATATAAGCTTCATATAAATACAAAGGAAATCTATTCACACAGAAACTTTTAATACCTACTTGCTAGGATTTCATTCAGTAATTCTAAGTGTCCACTCTATATGCAATATCATTAGCAGATGTTGTGAAAAACAAAAATACATGGAAGGCTTCATAAAGTAAGAGAGGTTTAATTCAGAAGCTTATTTGTAGAACATTTGATTTGTTTGTATCTGCTTCTCTTCTTCATTCACATTAACAAAGTAATAATTTCACTTTTCCCTTATAATGAGCAGGGAAAGAATCTAGAGTAGTCTCTAAGAAGCAACTCTATGGATAACTAATAGGACATATATTTAGACACCTTCCCATGTTTATGATTATGAGAATCTAAATTTGTACATCTTTATTTTGTTTCAACAACTGTACTCTTAAGATATGATACTACATTTTACATAAATTATTCTTCATTTTGGATTTATCACACCACGTTACCTTTTCTTTAATAACTAAGCATTTACTATAGGAGAAATCAGTGACATTAAAAAAATGAGAAATTAGTTGTTCTGTTTTTTCATCCTACTGCACCTAAACTAGTAGATTATCTATTTTTCCTGATTGATATAGATATGCTTGTTTCAAATGTTAAAGTTAAAAGTATTTGAAAATAAAGTTATACTATTCAAAAGAAAATTCTGAAATTTCTCAACAGTAGCAGCTCAAGATTTACTATATGTGAGAGGATACTCAGTCATACTCCCAGTCTTCCCAGATAACAGGGTGGTGTCAAAATAAAAGTTGGTTACCTTTACCTGCATAAAGTAAATCTTAATTCCACAATTAGAAGCAATAAATAAAAAAGAATGAGAAAATATCGGACTTAAAACCCTAGATAAGTATTTGATAAAAAAGGAGACTTCATCACCAAACATATTTATAGATGGACTGCATGTGTAATGTAGAATACTCAAAACTTTTAAAATAAGAATGATTTCTGCCATTATGTTGCATTACATTTTATATCACATCCTATTATTTTTAGAGTACTTTTATGGTTATGACTATAGGATTCTATTGTTGGTTCACTGGGGGAAAAGTAGTAATCCTCAATTTTACATAATCTATCCTACTGGTAATGAAGGCAATCCAGTCTAGTCATTTCTTAATTGAGCTATTTTCATTATTTTATTAAAATTCAGTTGTAATTGCATTCCATCTCCTTCTCCTCCATCTCCTTCTCTTCTTTTGTTCTTTAAGAAGTTTTTGGGTTTTCCCCCCACACACATGTTCTCTTGGTAGTCTTCTGAGTCTAGACTATCAGAATTGTACAGTGGATTGTCATCCAATTCTAAATTTAAAAGAAATGAAGATAATTCATCAGGGACACACATAAACTAATTCCTGAAAGGACAAGTTTACCAGCAAGAAATCACACCAATAAATGAGTTAAACTCAGTAAGGACATGCATATTTATTTTTAAAACTCAGCATAAATTAGTGAAAAATGTCTTGTAAATTAGGAATATTTTTCTAGTACCAAAATAATAGGAACTTGTGGTTACAAAGGCTGAATTTCAACATCTTTTAATGCAAACAATTTAAAATACTAGTTGCATATTGTCACAACTGAGATGAAAAGGTGGCCATTAGCTAGGAGAAAATATGTGCATATCCTAAGAACATAGTCATAAAAAACAAAAATTTGTTTACTCATTCATTGTACACTTTGTAACTCCAAAGACACAGAATATGACACTCTTATTCTTTGGCTCCATCTCTAATCTGGAAATTTTGTATACTCTCAGCATTTGTGTTCATATTGACCAAAATACATTGCAATAATGATCTAACTGTTCCATCAACAAGGTATTTTGCCACTGTAAAATGTTCAAAATAAACTTCATACATAATACGCATCAAAAAATACCTATCAAAAGCCTTTTTCGTTCCCTAACGTACCAATATATTAACATATACAATGTATTAACAACATATTAATACAAAAACTGTTTTTAACTTTAACTGATGCTACTTTTATAAAGTGCCAAAGTTATGCAAATAATAGAGATGTAATATAGTAGCTTAGATTCATGGTACATATCTATGAACATAATGTGGTTCCCTAGACATTTGATTAGTACATAGAAACTAATGATTCAAGACAATATATACTGAATTCATTCAGAGCTTAAAATTTATAAATTGAAAAAAGGTTTTAACTAGAATTAGCTTCAATTTTGTATGATAGTCTTCCTCCTTATCTTTTTTCTACTACTTTTCTTTTTACCACTTATTTATAGTAAAAAAAATTATTTTAGGCAAAAAAATAAAATGCAAGACACTACAGGTGGGTATATTTATATATTATACACTATCAACTTTAAATTGATCTGTTTTCTCATATAGGAATAATGTCATTTAAAAAATCTCCAACTAAAGGCATTTGAACAATTTATTCATAAGGATTTCAATATTATTTGATATATTCCATTACAGGGAATGATTATCACCATGGAACTTACTGTTTTATATAGTATAGTACAGAGAATGTTTTACCAGGCAGAAAATCAATTTCCTATCAGATAAATAAAAAATATGATTGCAGGAGCTGTAAAGTAGGATAAGCAAAGCTATAAAAGGCTAAATTTGAAGTAATCACAGAATAAAAGGCTATGCAGTTTTTTTGTTATTTTTTTCAATTGTGAAAAAATGGAATATAATGCTAACAATGCGCATCTTTTATGTGCCATAAAAACCTAAGGTACTACTTTGTAAATGATAAAATAACTATAATAAAGGCATCTAGTTTATGAATGATATACACAGAAGTCTAACTCAATGACTTTCATAACTGCAAAGCTATGCATGCTCTAGAAATTGAGCCAGATCAGAGGATTTTGCAGGTAAGAGTAAGAATTTCTAAATTTTCTTTAAAATATCCTGGAAATAATTTCCTATATTTAGTGACTAAGCCTGAGAAAGAGTTTGATGATGTGGGGAAAAAGGAAAAGAAAAATTCAGTGATGATTTATTTTGGCCCATGGTTTCAGTGGTTTCAGTCCATGGTTGCTTAGCCCCAGAGCGTTGGGCCTATTGGTGAGACTAAACATCATGGTGAGGAGTGTGTGCTTGACCAAAGGTGCTCACATCATGGAAGCCAGGAAAGAAAGAAAGGGTCTGGAATCCAAATATATTCTGTTCAAGGACATACCCCAGTGACCTACCTTCCTCCAATTAAGCCCCAACTAATTTTCTACCAACTCCTAATAGCACCATCAGCTAGAGCCCAAGCCTTCTGAGGGATATTTAAGATCCAAACCATAGTACTATCTAAGACATACAGTTCCTTTGTCTTGTATAAGTTACAAGCAACAGAGACTACCAAAAGAATAAATAAATAAGGTCACTGTAAGGCATAAGTGCTGTTAGAGAAATAAGTATCCAGAGATAGAGAAAGAGAAATAAGTGAAGGATAAATATATTTTAGATAACAAGGAGATAACTTCTCTGAAGGAGTAAAATGTAGACGAAGTTTAAAATGTTTAGAAGGCAATATCCATGAGAAGAGTAGGAATTAATACTCCAGGAGAAGAGAACATCAAGAGCAAAGGCCTACAGGCATAAATTTAATGCAGTTTAAGAGATGAAAGAATCAGCACATTGTTTATCTGATAATGCTCTTGTATCTACAATGTGTAAAGTCCTCTTACAATATGTAAAGTAGTCAATAATAGAATGAAAATTTAAAAAATAGATAAAAGATCAAAATAGTCATTTCTCCCAGGAAGATGTCACATGGCCAATAAGGACATGAAAAAAGTATCCACATCTTTAATATAAAGGAACTTCAAGTCAAAATTGCAATGAGATACCACTTCACACCTACTAGGATGGCTAGATGAAAAAGTCAGATGTCAATAAGTATTACCAATAACACAAAGACATCAGAAACTTGTACTATAGGTGGGAATGTGAACTAGTGAGGCTATTTTAGCAAACAGCTGGCAATTCCTCAAATGATTAAACAGAGTTACTAGGTAATCCAGGATTCCACTCCTGGGTACACACTGAAGAGAAATGAAAACATATGTTCACACACAAATTTGCACAGTAATGTTTATAGCAGAATTGTTCATATCAGACAATAGGTAAAAACAATCCAAATGTCTAATAAGCAGATAAATGTTTAAACAGATTGTGGCATATCCATATAATGAAATATTTTTCAACCATGAGGAACAAGGTAGTGATAGATGCTACAACATGCATCAATCTTGAAAACTATACAAAGTGAAAGAAAGCAGTCATAAAATACCAAATACTATAAGACTCTATTCAAATGAGAGGCCAGACTTTAGAATTCTCCAGAGACTCACAGTAGATTAGTGGTTTTATAACTTAGGACTAAAAGAAGGGAAGAAGGGGTATAATTTTTTTTTTTTTTTTTTGAGGAGGTGGTGAAATCTCCTAAAATTGTTTGTGGTGGTAATGGTTGGTCATATCTGTGAGTATACTAAAAACCAGTGAACTGTATGGTAATTATATCTTAATAATGCTGTTGTATAAAAGAAAAGAGACCTGTATGATCAGCTTAGAATATGTAGACTAATTACTATGGAAAATATATGAGATGAAGGACAAACACATTTGTTATACAAATGGCTTGCATTAATTATCATTCTGTCTACCTCTTAGAGTCCTAAGGAGGTCAACATTCAGGGAGGGCATCTGAAAGAATATACTGATAAAGAGTGATTTTCAGGAGTTTCTAGGAACATTCAGAAGTTTACTTTCATCAGAAGTTACCGATGTACTTGTGGCTTTCAGCAAATAATCCATTTACATTTCTAAGATCAGAAAAAGGTAATCAGTGCAACTACCCTGGCTGTCAGCAGCCCTGTGAGTCAGTGTTATGCTTAGCTTGCTCTGTGATACTACAAACATACCAAAACAACAATGAACAAAAAAACACAAAAACTTACTCTTCTGTTTGAAGATACTAGCCCCAACTGAGTAAATTCACATCAAAATGGTTTCATGATAAACGGAAATCCCACAGTAGGAAAGAAGATAACAGCACATAACTATAATTTAGATTAATTTATGACAGCCTGAAGAAACACAATGAAAGTAATTTTAAAGTAATAAAATAAATATAGGATGATAGGAAAGTTAAAAAAAAATTCTCATCTTTTTGATATATGTCTAATGCTTTCAATAATAACTATAGTATGTTATTCAATTCCTCAGGCCACTTTCAGTTCTGAGTATGGAAGTTCTACATTTCCTCTCCTCCTAGGAGAAAAATCTTCATCCTGAGTATGCCAAAATAGGATGTAGTAGAGTTGACTGGCCGGGGGTTATACAATTATTCTTGGGATACCTAAGTTTAGCTTAGAAAAACAAAAACAGAACAGATCACCATCTTATGGCGACCCTGTTCCAAACAGGGAAGCCATCATGAGTCAATCTCCTGAAGGTCACTTTAACAACTCCTAACATGCTAACCAGTACTTGCTTTTGACCACTGTACAACACTCCTTTTTCTCTCATTCTCCTCAGCTTTTTTTTGTTTGTTTATCTATAAAGGTAGCAGTATAATTACTGCACTTGCTCACTCTACTTACCTAAACTTTCAGATAACAAATTATATTCCAAGTAGAAATTATTGCTACCAAATGGATTAGAATTTTTCATGTGTGATGCTCTATATATGTGCCATATATAGATACATGGCACACATACACACACACACACACATATATATATATATATGCATGTGTGTATATACACAGAAACTATTAATCGATAGCTTTTAAAGGGTCACTTACATTTTCATATGTTGACATTAAAATTTTTCACAAAGAAAAATAACTGAACTAAATGATGTCTCCAGGTTCTTATTTATAGATAAAGATGAATCATCAAACAGCTAAAACTGATGCCAAAGAGCTAACAAGAGACAATTTAACAGATGAGGAGATGCTAACCGTAGCAAGCAGGATAAATCTAGAAGCTGGGAGACAAATGAGGAGGATGTCACCATGTGCACACAACTGAAGTGATTTTTTTCCATAACAATGAAACAATATTCCAAAATTCTGCAGTGCAAATGATGACTAAAATTACACCTGTCAGAATGAATGAATCATTACTTCTGAATCAAAAAGCAGAATGGGAAGTATGTGACTTTTGCTGTTAAAAATAACATCCATACCTTAATGTATTATTATTAGCTAGAGCATTGTATTTTTGAATGTAAACAATTAGTGCTTAGTTTATTTAACTAACTACATTATTTAGATTTAGCCTTATACTTACTAGAAAACATACGTGGCTCTATTTTTCTCATTGAGTTCACACAGATACATTACTGTACTCTCAGGTCCAAAGGAAAGCTAGACTTGCTTCAGATTTTCTCTCAATTTCTGACCATTCTACTGAGAATCTATGACCAGTGACACAGACATTAGAAATATCAAAATGAGGTAGTCATTCTAACTTGACCATACCAAGATCAGGACTGCTATTCTTAGGAGAATATATAGGTTATATTGTCAAATTAGGAATAATGTCATATTTAAACACTTGTACTTTATGAACAAACAGAAATATAGTAAGAGTTCCTACTCAGTATGGTGGGAAAATGAAGAATAAGGCTTGAGATTGCATGGCATTCCCTAAGACAATGCATGTGCCAGGAATGATGTCACAAACATGGTGGTCCTTGTAAGGAAGATACAAGAGGGTTTTAGAAGAGTAACATGACTCAAGCTGTTTTCCAACAGTAGTGCTCTGGCTGCTATACTGACAACACACTGATCATGGTAGGATATCACAACAGGTGAGAAATGACAGTGACAGTGGGTGAACAAAAGTGGTTTTACTTTAGATACACAGTCAAGAGAATTTGCTGACAGATTCATTGTAGGGTATGAAGAGAAAAGTCCAAAACAACCTTCAAGTTTAATACCTGAAGAACAGGAAACAAAGTTGCCATTTCTGAAATGAGAAAGAGTGTCCAAGTTCATGAATATTTATTACCTTATTTCTCATTAAATTTTGAGTCTGCAGTACACAAGAGTTATAAAACAACCACTACTCTGTTCAATAAATAAACATTCTACACACCTAGAATTCAACAAATCAAAACCACTAATTTCTTTTTGAAACCAAAAACTGATTGCTCCTGGACAGATTTGTCACACTTTAGCCACAAGAAATAAGAATTACTTTGCCTCATAAAAATTTAGTAAGAAATACAAGAATGGTCAAGGAAGTGACTCAGTTGTAAAAAACTTGCCTAGCATGAGTAAGGTCCCAGTTTCAATCCCCAGCACTATTTAAAAAAAAGAAAAAGAAAAGAAAGAAAAAATTTACAAATTACAAAGCAATAGGCATAAATACATCCATGTATACGTGCTGAAGGAAAATCAATATCATTCCACCTTAAAACAGTCATTCTTCAAAGTATAACAAAAGCATTAAAAATAATATAGCATTTGATGGTAAATATTTTACCTTGTTTTATATCAGCATTTCTTGTAACTTCTGGCAGATAGCAAGGTGGCAAAGGGTATGATGAAAACATTGGCCAAGGATATGGATCATCACCCTAAAAAAACAACACAACAAATGACTTGAGGAAATAGTTTTAAGTAATATTGAATTTTATAGCTTTCTGAAATGTCATTCTCTTAAATTAGCTTTTTCACTAAAATTCCAGAGTTTCTGCCCCACTAACCAGAAGATAATTCACTATTCTAAAAAGTAACAATTAAAATTATATATAACATAAACATTAAATAACCACTGAAGCAGACATAGTAACTTGTTTTTGTGGCTAGGACGGATAATGATGACTTTACTATATTTTTCCATGAAATGAAAACAGTAATCTTCAAAGTACACCTGTATTTTCTTTTTTCTCACAAAACTTTTTTCCTTTTCTTGTCAATAATTTCTATCTCATCTCTCCCAGAGTCACAGTCAAAACAAAATAAAACCTCCATGAGAAGCCCAGGCTATGTGTATTGATGGAAGGAGAGAGACTCCATTTTGTAAGGAAATATAAAAATATAATCATCTAATAAAAAAGTTGTGTCATGAAAGATAAAGACATAAAATAAAATATTCAAAGGCACACAGGGAGAATTGCAACTTTTTAATAAAACAATAATGTACTCTGCTAAAGAAACTAGCACTCATGACCCACAAACAACAAAAGAACTAATTCAGTTTGAAAGTGTTTACTTGCATCCTGAAGTCAAGTTACAAAGTTCAATTCTGTGATACAGACATTTGGGCAATGTTATTTAGTGTCACTTGAGTTCACTACCTTGCTTCAAAATATGTTATGTAAATATCGCCCCTCCCCATCATATCACCTTTTCCAGCATCCTTGGAGGCAAAATCCGTTCCGATGGTCCACCAACAAGATTTATTCTTACAAGAATATGGTTTCTTTCTACTGATAAACCATCAATTATAAAGTCTCTGAAAAAAAAATAAATTCTGTCATTTCCTTGATGAAATATGGTTTGATTTTTAAATCACATCACTGGATTGTAAAGAAAAAAGCAGAAATGCCTAGAAAAGAGATTATTTATCAATGTATCACCTAAAATACAAAGAACTAAATTCATTTTGTATCTTACAGCTTTACTGGAGAGGAAAAAACTGATGGAGGTAATTGATATAATGAGATTAGTGAGATTAATAACAGAATATTTCCTTGATTAATGTTACTGTACTTGAAGAAATGAAACTAAGAAATACATTGTTTCTATAGTGACTTTATCATATTTTCACCCAAGATCTCTTTCAATTTAAAATCTAACTATTGCTTATGAGCAGCATACATATTCTGCAGCTGTTAATCCTTTTCTTTCACATCCAACCTAGAGTATCAAGTAATATATGCTATAACTTTGCAAGATCTGTCTAGGATGGAGACAAAATATTCTTTTATTTTTAAGGTGCACACATGAAAACAATGTCAGCTACTGAATATATTATTCAATAAATGTCATCCAAATTGAGGCAATGGCAAGTATATGATGTGTTAAAAGGAAATATTATCAACCTAGCATTACCTCATTTTGCAAATCATCAGAATTTATGACTGAGCTAAAATAACTAAAGGATGGAGAAAAAAGTGCCTCTATAAGGGACACAAAATCAAACACTTCATTCAATGGGTCATATTTGACATGTATTCTGAAATGATACAATTTCATGGAACTATTAAAAAAATTAGGCTTAACCTAAAAAAAAAAAGTTACAGACTTTGAAAGCAGCACTCTGTAAGACCTCTCCAAAAATGTAAATCATTGTTCTGTGACATTTATGCTTTAATTGCTTTTTACTGTTACTTAAGCCTACTGAATTCAGATAGTAAGAAAACAAACTATAGAAAATTTCTTTCTTAACCATGAATTTGTAACGAAAACTGTTATTATATCAAGTTCTAATGCCCACTCCCTTACTCCCCCTTTACTTTAACCTGTGGCTCTCAGAAATCTCTAAGATATCTTCTTCTTGAGCATGTAGTAACATTCTGGATACTTGATACTGAGCCTCTAACAGGAGAAGAGTGTCCAGATCACAGCATACCACACTTAATAACCTATGTAAAGGGGAGAAATAATATTATACTTTTCAAGATATGTCCTAAAAATATAGACACATTCTTGAGGATTCAAAGTAATATCTACACAAAGAAATACAGATCTTACAGGACAAATTATGCAGTTACATTTTTTAATTATTTTGAATGATCTCCAAGTTGTTCTTACTGAAATTATTTTTTTCAAAGGCCAATGGATAATTTCTAATCTACATTTTTAAGAATTCTTTTAAATCCACATTGTTATGGTTTGAATGTGAAGTGTCCCCAAAAACTCTTGTGAGACAATGCAAGAAAGTTCAGAGGATAAATTATTGGGTTATAAGAGTCTTAACCCAATCAGTGAATTAGGATAGGGATTAACTGAGTGGTAACTGAAATGGTTGGGTTTGGCTGGAGGAGGTGGGAATTGAGGATGTGGCTTTGGGGTATGTATTTGTATCTGGCAAGTGGAGACCTCTCTCTCTGCTTTCTGATCATCACGTAAGCTATTTTCCTCTGCCACACTCTTCCGCCATGATGTCCTGCCTCACCTCAAGCCCCAAGGAAAGGAGCCCACTGTCTATGGATTGAGACGTCTGAAATTGTGAGCCCCTAAATAAACCTTTCCTTCTCTACAGTTGTGCTGGTCAGATCTTTTAGTCACAGAGGCAAAAAGGCTAAAACACATAAGAATAAAGAATAAAACACATAAGACCAAAACACATAAGAATACTAATACATCCTTTCAACTGCTACTTAATCTAAAAATTCATCAGGCAACATCAGCAAATCCATGAAAATGTCAAAGTGCCATACTTTCTAATCTGTTTAAAAATCCTATGACATTTAGATACAATTGTATGTTGCCTATTCAAAGCATACATAGAGAAAAAATGTTTGGCAAATACCTTTACCTATCCGAAATACCAATTCAATATCACTCCCTAGCACATGGAAACAATAACCAAATGCACATAAAAACAAAAGAAATTCACTAGCAATAATTTAGAAAAATATTCCATTCATAATTTGTAAAAGTAAAATCATTTTTGTAAGATAAAATATAAAGGGAACCAAATGAAAGAATTCTAGTTTGAAGACTGTATTGGCATTCTCTTTTCTCATCTTTGAGATAACCAAAAGCAAAGAGAGAGAAGAAAAGAAACATATCATTGAATTTTAACAGTAAAAAATGAGTTAAAGGGCAATCAAAAATAGTAAAAACAGGACAAAAACTGCTGGGGAAGGGAAAGATCAAGAAAGTATGCCATGGCAGTTCATGGTAAGAAAAAAATCACAAATGTCTCAAAAATAAATAAATATGGTTTGAATATGAAGTGTTCTCCTAAATCTCCTATTAATGCAACAATATTCAGAGATGAGATGAATAGATCATGGGAGCTATAACATAATCAGTTCATCCTAGTTTGAATGAACTGACCAGGTGGGAACTGTAGGCAGATGGGGCATGGCTACAGGAAGTGGGTCACTAGAGACATGTCCTGGATGGGTGCATCTGCCCTCCCAGGAGTAGGGGGTGTTCTCCCCGGACCCTCTCTCCCTCTGCTTCCTGGCTGCCATAGAGTGAGCAGCTTTGCTCTGCTGGGCCCTTCTGCCATGATGTGAGCCTCACCTTGGGCCGAGAGCAATGGAATAGGCTACTATAATCTAAGACCTTTGAGACCATATGCCTCAAATAAACTTTACCTATTCTACGTTGTTCTTGTCAAGTATTTTGGTCACAGCAACAAAAAGCTGACTAAAACAACTGTTAAGAAGAAAAACCACATAAATTTCTAAAAAATGAGGAATATAAATAAGATGCCAAACAAAAGTGGCAATGGAATACATCAGACAGCAGCATGGGAAGCCTTGGCCCCAGTATGGTTCTAAGAAGGAGAAGGAGCAAGGTAGAATTAGAAGTCACAGAAAAATCAATTATTAATTATTAGTTAGGTTACAGAGATAATTTTTAACAAATAGAAAATTGACCACCTCCATGGTAAGGTAGAGGATGAGAGGACAGTCTGAAAAGAAGACAAACACATGCAAATATGGGCCTATAGAAACTTCCAGCTGACCAGGATTCTTGCTTCTGCTTCTGCTTCTGCTTCTGATTCTTGCTTCTCTTAAAACATGAGCCTCTTACAAACAGTTGATGAAAAAACTCACATCCCTCCCAATATGAATGCTGCACAAAGGATACACAAAAGTCCTCTTTTAAAGAAATAGAAAAATAATAGGAGACATTAAAAATGTTTCCATTAAATATTTGAAAGTGTGACCAAATTATTTCCCATTAATTAAAAAAATATAATATATATAATAGAGCAAGTATCTCCATTAGGATCTGTGCACAAGGTAAAGCTATATAAACACCGTGAAGAAACGGAAGAACAACCAGAAAGACAAAACTTGAATAGGCAGAACTAAGGAAAAAAGCAGAGAAATAAACTGTCATAGAAATTAAAGCAAAAGTGAAAACAGGAAAAAATGACATTTAAAATGCAGTAAACCGGGCGTGGTAGCACATGCCTGTAATCCCAGCACTTTGGGAGGCTGAGACAGGAGAATCCCGAGTTCAAAGCCAGCCTCAGCAACAGCAAGACACTAAGCAACTCAGTGAGACCCTGTCCCTATATAAAACACAAAATAGGGCTGGGGATGTGGTTTAGTGGTCGAGTGCCCCTGAGTTCAATCCCCAGCACCAAAACAAAAACAAAAACAAAATGCAGTAATGGACATAGGGATAGATAAGAATGTGGAAAATACAATGGAAATAAGTTTAAATGACTGATTTCTTTGTGTGCGTGTGTGCGGTGGTGCTAGGGATTGAACCCAGGACCCTGTGCATGTGAGGCAAACACTCTACTAACTAAGCTATATCCCCAGCCCCTAAATGACTGATTTATTGAAGAGAAAACTGAAATAATCTAACAGGGAATACCTTTAAAGATACTAATCAAGAACATCTTTCTGACAGAAAAGAAGTATGAATCTAAGAATGTAAAAGTAGAGTATGTCCCAGGGTAAACTGAACCCAAAGCATCAACACCAAGACAGTGCTTGGTAAAGTTAGTGGACTTTAAGAAAATTAAGAAGAAAAAGAGAAGGGAAGGTATGGTATGGTAAGATGAGATAAGGTGAGGTGAGGTGAAGTGAGGTGAGGGAAGGGGTCAGGTCACTAAATCACTGGGGTATTCAGAAAAAAAGAGCAAGTCACTAAAACCATGGGGAAAAAAATCAAGTTGTCATCAGTCACAGCCAGAGTAACATTTAATACTGGCAGAGCAGTGGAACACTGGGAGGGCACCTAACACAGGGAGATATTAAAAAGTATTACAAAACTCACAACTTAAACAGCAAAGTAATGACATACAAACAAAAGTTAGGACATAGACTCTGATATACAAATTCAAAATTGTGTTAAGAGTACATGAGATTTTCTGGTAGACAATATGTGGAGTGAAAGGAAGACAGATGTCAAGAATGACTGTTGTGTCAAGGCATTTTCAACCAAGATACATAGGCTGCAGGTTAAAAAGGATTAGGGAGAAATTCCTTAACTCTTTCTCTTTAGGCTACTAAATCACTAAACAGATAATAAAAATGACCATCAATAATTCTCCAGCTTAGGACATGAAAGGAGGAGTATAAAGGTGGACTAGGTGGGCGATGATGTGATACAAGGAAAACTGGAGCAAATCTGCTTATGAGCAAATGACATGCCTGGACCAAATTCTTATTAGAGAACGAATAAATCAAAACTCACAAGTGACATAGATTTTTAAGACGTCAAGCACTAGGAATAATGTAAAGCTGAACAAATATGATCCAGCAGTAAACTAAAATAGCCTACTGTGACCATGGACAATTCATTCTAAGGAAAAAAGGAAAATTTAATACTAAAATATGTACTGGTATAATTTATGACATCAACATGTAATAGAAAACAATCGTATAATTATCTGATGATATGCTTAAATGCTCTTTGATTTAAAAAGCAACACCTCTATTTCCTGTCCTCCAAAAAATTCTAAGTAAATTAATGGATATTTCTTCAATTTGGTTTAAAAACAAATCTATCTCAATACAAGGGCTAAAATCTCAAACAGAAATGTATTCCCATTAATGTCACAAAAGGCAAAATTGTACATTCCTGTCCTTTTTGAAGAAAAGGGAGGGATTTTATTTTTAAGAGTCTAGAGATTTACTAATGGACATTTTATTTAAAAAAGGATGGAGCAATACTGGTAGTCTGAGAAAGGTCTCATGGGCCAGACCACACCAGACTCTTGCCTATCCTATCTGTCCAATGCCTGCTCCAGAGGGATGGTTGAAAACAGAGGGAGAAGTCTTAGGAAAGATAGGGAGGTAAGAGAGATTCCCCCAGGATTTTTACTTAACATTGAAGGATATGGGCAGACCCACATTCATAAAATGGAAAATAAAGTTAAATAAAACCAGGTAGCACAATCTCAGGCCTGTGCTGGCTGTGAGACTAACCAAGCAACTTTCTAGGTACTTGCAAAGGTCCCCATGGCTGGCCACAGCGAGAGAAGGTAGAGGTCAGGCCCACTGGCCACCCTTCCTGCTCCCATCATCTCACAAAAGTAATGAGGGGAAAGAGAGAAGATGACTTTTATTACATTTGAAACATGTGACACTTTGTAAATACAGTAATAAGAATTAGTAGCATAAGGTAAGTGGACATAGTGACACCTAAGCCCATGTTGCTTTGGCTACAATGAAGTTCCTCACTGTTGTTTGTCATTATATGGGGCTATTTTTTTCTCTTCTTGTTTTGATAATTTTTTTTTTCACTTGGTTTGTATGTATCACTAATAGAAAGCAAACACCCGATTCTGCTCTGGCTGCTGCAGTATGCTTTGGGTAGGAGGGGTAACAAAGTCTGGTCCCTGGAACAGACACCTGGTCCTTCCCCAATATGGACCTTAAGGTGCTTGTCCATTATTTTTTAACATCATTCTCATTATTCTGGAAATTCAACCAAATGTTAAGACAAAAATAATGAGGTGTACTAGCTGAAAGGAATATGATGTTTATTGTAAGAAGGATGATAAAACCTTTTATTTGTGAGCTTTTCTCCTAATGATTTAAAATGCAATTTATTTTTTAAAACATACTGATCCAATACCTACTAAGTGTCTACCATTGTTTTAGGTGCTGGGAATATACCACTGAATATACATGTACAAAAATTTCAATCTCTATAGAACTCAAAATACTAAAGCTGGAAAACAAACAATGAACAAAATTAATACAAAACCAAAACAGAATGGAGACTAAAGCAGGGAAATAAAAAAAAAGAAAAAAGAAGTACCAAAAAAGGAATGGCAGAAATGGATCACTGCCTGTCATTCTAAATAAAGTGATCAAGAAAGAATCCCTTAAGTTGGTCACACATCAGTGCAGACCAATAAGAAATGAGGGAGTAGGCCAGGGAGCGATTTGGGGGAAAATGCTCCAATCAGAACAAACCACTTTAGCAAAGTCCTACTGTATAATCATTTCTACCATGTTTAAAGAACATTTAAGAGGCCAGTGTTACTGAAATGAAATGAGAAAAGGAGAAGTATTAGGAGATAAGGTCAAAGCAATAATAGGAGTCTAGATATCACAGTGCCACATAACATGGGTCATTGCATTCACTCTGGATTTTTGTATGGTTATCTACAAAAAACACTGGAGTCCAGTTTCATTCTATGAGAAACTGTGAGTATAGGTTTGAAGTTATTTGATTTGTGTTTCAGTGGAATCACTCTGGCTTCTATGTACAGAATAGCCTGAAATTAGACAGGAACGGATGTAGGAAAAACATTTAAAAAGCTGTAACAATAATTTAGATAAGACAGTGGCTTAAAATAGGGTATTGTAATGACTTGTCGATTGAAAAAGTAGCTATGTGGTGAATAGATTCTTACAGGGACACCCTATCAGTCCCAGCTCTAGTGATCATACCCCTTGTGAGCCCTTTTCCTTGAATGATGTTCTAAGTATGTGAAGAAATGCAATACCATCTGGTTCAGGACCTGTACCCACCCTGTTGAGTATGCTACCTGCTCCTGAGTCACCTAGTAGCTGATTTGGGTATAAGATCAACCATCACATATCACAGTGCTTGTGTTCAAGTATCCTTTACATAATAGCCTAACCCTACATTGTTCACCTCATTTCAGCTCATAGACATTGTATCATTTCAACATGTCAAGAATGGTTAGTATAGTACAAAAAGATACTATAAGAGAGACTGTATTTACATAACTCTTATTATAGCATATTGTTATAACTATTCTAAATTATTTATTATGGTGGTTAGTATCTTACTGTGCCTAATTTATAAGTTAAATTTTATCATATATATGTATGTATATATGTGTATGTATATATATATATATACATACACATACATACAGTTTAAGCTATTGGCTTTAGGCATTCACTAGGGATTTTAGCATGTATCTTCCATGGAAAAGAGAGAACTAATGTAAAACTCCAACGATAACACCTAAGCAAGTAAGTGTAAATTTTAAAATGTTTTATAATTATTTTTGTTTGTATGTTTTAGAGGGTAACATTTCATTTCTCTGGTTGTAAGTTATATAGAATCACAACATACATGCACTCATACATAAAGTTAGGGCTATGCTGACTATCATATTCCACCACCTTTACTGTCCCCATGCCCCCTCCCCCCTTACACCCCTGTGAACAGAGTTCCACCATTGTTCCCATGTCCTTCCCCACATTATGGATCAGCATCCACTTATCAACGGGTACATTTGGCATTTGGTTTTTTGAGATTGGCTTACTTCACTTAGCATGATATTCTCCAACTCCATCCATTACCTGCAAGTGCCATAATTTTATTCTCTTTTATTGCTGAGTAATATTCCATTGTGTATATACACCATAGTTTCTTTATCCAGTCATCTGTTGAAGGGCATCTAGGTTGGTTCCACAGTTTAGGTATTGTGAATTGCACTGCTATAAACATTGAAGTGGCTGCAGCACTGTAGTACGCTGTTTTTAAGTCTTCTGGGTATAGACCGAGGAGTGGGATAGCAGGCTCAAATGGTGGTTCCCTTCCAAGTTTTCTAAGGAATCTCCATACTGCTTTCCAGATTGGTTGCACCAATTTGCAGTTCCACTAGCAATCTATGAGCGTGCCTCTTTCTCCACAACTTCGCCAACACTTATTGTTGTTTGTATTCTTGATAATTGCCATTCTGACTGGCGTGAGATAAAATCTTAGGGTAGTTTTTTTTTAATATATTTTTTTTAGTTGTAGGTGGACAGAATATCTTTATTTTTTTATTTTTATGTGGTGCTGAGGATCGAACCCAGTGCCTCACGCGTGCAAGGCGAGCACACTATCACTGTGCCACAACCCCAGCCCAGGGTAGTTCTGATTTGCATTTCTCTGATTGCTAGAGATGTTGAACATTTTTTCATATGTCTGTTGATGGATTGTATATCTTCTTCTGTGAAGTTTGTGTTCAGCTCTTTGGCCCATTTATTGATTGGGTTGTTAGTTTTTTTGGTGATAAGTATTTTCAGTTCTTTATATATCCTGGAGATAAGTGCTCTATCAGATGTGTGTGTGGCAAAGATTTGTTCCCAGAATGTCAGCTCTCTGTTCACTTCATTGATTATTTCTTTTGCTGAGAAGAAGCTTTTTAGTTTGAATCAATCGCATTTGTTGATTCTTGATTTTACTTCTTGTGCTATAGGAATCTTGTTAGGGAAGTATGGTCCTAATCCAACATGATGAAGATTTGGGCCTATTTTTTCTTCTATTAGGCACTGGGGCTCTGGTCTGATTCCCAGGTCCTTGATCCACTTTGAGTTGAATTTTGTGCATGGTGAGAGATAGGGTTTTAGTTTCATTTTGCTGCATATGGATTTGCAGTTTTCCCAGCACCATTTGTTGAAGAGACTTTCTTTTCTCCACTGTACGTGTTTGGCTCCTTTGTCTAGTATAAGGTAACTGTATGTAAGTGGGTTTGTCTCTGTGTCTTCTATTCTATACCATTGGTCTACATGTCTATTTGGTGCCAGTACCATGCTGTTTTTGTTACTATAGCTTTGTAGTATAATCTGAGGTCTGGTATTGTGATGCCTCCTGCTTCACTCTTCTTGCTAAGAATTGCTTGGGCTATTCTGGGTCTCTTATTCTTCCAAATGAATATCATGATTGTCTTTTCTATTTCTATAAGAAATGACATTCGGATTTTAATTGGAATTGCATTGAATCTATATAGCGCTTTGGGTAGTATGGCCATTTTGACAATATTGATTCTGCCTATCCAGGAGCATGGGAGATTTTTACGTCTTCTAAGATCTTCTTCAATGTCTTTCTTCAGTGTCTTGTAATTTGCACTGTAGAGGTCTTTCACCTCTTTTGTTAAATTGATTCCCAGGTATTTTAATTTTTTTGAGGCTAATGTGAATGGGATAGTTTTCCTAATTTCTCTTTCAGAGGGCTTATCACTGATGTATAGAAATGCAATTGATTTGTGGGTGTTGATTTTATATTCCACTACTTTGCTGAAATATTTTATTAGTTCTAAAAGTTTTTGGTAGAATTTTTTGGATCCTCTAAGTATAGAATCATGTCGTCTGCAAATAATGATAGTTTGAGTTCTTCTTTTCTGATTCGTATCCTTTTAATTTCTTTCATCTAATTGCTCTGGCTAGTGTTTCAAGGACTATGTTGTATAGCAGTGGTGAGAGAGGGCATCTCTGTCTAGTTCCCGTTTTCAGAGAGAATGATTCCAATTTTTCTCCATTTAGGATGATGTTGGCCTTGGGTTCAGCATAGATAGGTTTTACAAAGTTGAGGTATGTTCCTACCATCCCAAGTTTTTCTAGTGTTTTCAACATAAAAGGGTCATTTTGTCAAATGCCTTCTCTGCATCGATTGATAAAATCATATGACTCTTATCTTTAAGTCTATTGATGTGATGTATTACGTTAATTGATTTCCGTATGTTGAACCAACCTTGCATCCCTGGAATGAACCCCACTCGATCATGGTGCACTATTTTTTGGATATGTTTTTGTATGCAATTTGCCAGAATCCATTAATCTTCTTAAACTAATTCTCCAACCTTTCTTTTTCTGAACCCCTAACCACCCAGCCCTTCCATTAGTCATGATCCATAAAACTATATAAATCATTTCTTAAAGTCTTATCTCCTTCCAGACCAAGTGAAAGAATAGATATGGTATTTCGACTTTTCCTCTTTGAAAGCTATAAAGTTCTAACAATTCAATTCTAACATGTGTTGGTTATGTCAGAGTGCTATCTAAAAATGAGGCCTAACATTTATTTTTCTTCCCTAGCTAGCTAGTTAGAAAAAAACTTTCCATTAGCCATAGGTGTGTTGTCAATGTCTATCATATATTCCTAAGATTTACAATATACATGTGCTCTTAGGGCTAGTTCAAGTTTCTTACAAGTGCTACTTTCACTTCAAAGTTGAGTGCTACTTTGCACATATTAACTATGTTTTAGAAAATTTCATCACAATATCAGACTAGTTGCTAAAATGTACAAAGGAACTATCAATGAGTTGAATAATATGAATTCCCTTATCATAAATGACCTGACTATTTATTAATGAGTTCCCAGACTGCAACAAGTAGGAGCCAACACTGGACTTAAGATATATGACATAATAGGAGGAACAACCAGCTACCTAGTGGCAGGCTGATGACATTGTCTTCTTACCCCAGACATAAGACTTGACATCTTTGGCCACCATGCTTCTCTATGAAACTCTGTTTTACTACATGTGGACTTACCAATGCCTTACCAAGGTTCATAGCATCCATACAACACTACTTTTGACCAAGAAACTAATTTAATGAAAGAAGTAAAGCACAGAGCAAATATCCACAGTGTTCACTGGTCTTATGATGTACCCCGTCTCCCAAAAGCAATTTATCCTGGGTATTAGTGGAATGACATGTTTGCAGACTCATAATGGCATCACACAGGCCACAACACCTTATAGTCCTGAGGTGTTAGTCTCTACGACGCTCTGAAACAGAAACCAATAGTGTTATTGTTTTCATAATTGTAACATATGTGTCTAAAAACTAAGGGGTAGAAGAGGAAATGAAAACCTTCCTTTGCTTTTCTAACTCATTAATTTATGAAGGTGAGAGGTGGGTGGTTTAAGATCTTATTCTAAAATAGAGTACTTCTACCAGCTTGAAAATTTAAACTTTTCCCTACCCTCTTAAGGCTTCCTTATATCCCTGAACCAATAAGAATAAAGTGTGTTGGCTGGAGGAACAGATCATGACTATCACTGAAAACAAGACTGTGGCTAAGCAACTGAGCAAAGAGGATAAAGCTGGTGTCTAAAGGATCCCCTGTAGCACCTTCCAGTAAGACCATGGTTAGTGTTAAAAATTAATGGAAGATTTATACAACCCAATACAGACAAGAACACTAAGGCCTCCAGAACTACACATATAAAGCTCTAGATATAGAATTAAAGCTTAAATATATGTAAGATTTTTTAAAAACCCTAACCAGCTGTTTGGAAAACAAACAAATAAAATGGTTAGTAGGGAAAGTTATAAATACCAGCTGAAGTCTCAAGTTCACTGTAGAGGTAAGAATTGTATTTCATCAACCATATTGTCAATCTTCCTCTGTTAAGTAAACATTTATATAGTAATCAATTTCCTTTTTCTTTCATTTCTATTTCCCTTTATATATAGGTTATTGATTTTGTGATTTGGACTACAGGTTATAGTGTGTGATGATATGATTGTAAATGAACTAACGAAGAAGGAAAATCACCAAACACTGATTGGAAGAGGCTAGGAACATTTTTGTTTGTAGGAGGGAAATTATACTGTATTAGGTGAGTTACTGCTGTCTGGAACTTTAGTGCTCTGAGGTTTAAATGATTCAAAATACTTGAAGCTCTTAGAATTATCCTGGCAACAGTAAGCATTGCTTTAAGTATTAGACATTATTATATTTTTATATAACAATCTTGAGATTCATTACTGCTAGACAAACACAAAAAACCTAAATAAATGGAAAAATGTCTCATTAATTACTTCTAGAAAAATAAATAGGGGAGGGAAAGAAATATAATCACAATATATCTTTAAAATAGTACTAAATAGCATTTAATCTTTTGTTATTATTAAATGCCAACTCACTCTTCATTCAAACAGGGTGTGGTTTTGCTTAGGATTTCCCATTTCAGATAAGTCAACACTGTTTCTGAGCACCATCTTCTCATCAACTGCTGCTGTTGACACCTATAAGTGTAGTGTTCATGACTATTAGGTAGATCATAGTTTATAACACTGATGTACATCAATCCTAAAAGCCAACAAGTCAGTCATGATCAGAATTCCCTAATGAAATATTTCTCTCCTTCTGGTCCATGTCACCATGCAGAGAAGAACTCTGAAGTCCCTGGCATACATTTTCTCAGCAAGCCGGTCCATCTTGTGCTTTATAGAGAGAAAAAATAACTGCCTGCACAATGGTCAGTGTCTCAAACAAGCCACAAAGTGTATCCAAGTTAATCCTCTCTTTTAACATTAAAAGTGTTTGATTTCTTCAAGAATCAATCTTCTTTCTTCACCAGAATTCAAA
Organism: Geosciurus inauris; assembly: GCA_004024805.1. Classification (NCBI taxonomy): domain Eukaryota; kingdom Metazoa; phylum Chordata; class Mammalia; order Rodentia; family Sciuridae; genus Geosciurus; species Geosciurus inauris. The sequence continues at coordinate 40,830 of PVHX01011114.1, read as the reverse complement.
TGGGATCTCTCATGAATTATCTGCTCACTTCCAGCACATCAGTCAGCACTGTGGCAGAAAGTAACACAACCTGATCATCTGTATTTAATTTTTGGAAAACCGTGGAGATTTAATTGTTAAACCCTCAGCTTATCATTTCATCTACTTCATCCGACAAAAACATTATGATCCATTTTGGAGAAAGCTTTCATCTGTTTAATGTAATCAAACACTCTCCCTGGTGCACCGACAACATGAAGTGCTTCAGCCTACAGGTTTTGCATTTCATTTTGAACATCGGTTCTACTAGTGCAAGTATGACAAGTTGCTTCACATAGTCTCCAAGTGTTAGAAGTCCATTTTGGACCTGTGGAGCAGTATTCTTGTGGGGGCCAATACTATTGCTTGGGTTGCCTTGAGCTCAGTCTCCAACTGCTTGGGTTGCCTTGAACTTGCAGGATTTTGCCTCCAACTGTTGCAGGATGTAAATAACAAATGTGATTATCTTGGCAGTACCTAACAGCTTGAGCAATCATGGCATATTGTTCCACACAAGGAATAACAGCCCTCTAATGAATAGAAAAAAGCATCTCAAAACTGTAAACATACATGCTCCCAAGAAGAGACTCCTTTCAACAAACTATTCCAGTTTCTCTTGATGACACCATCAGGGTCCATTTCCTCTGGGCTGCCATGTTCTGTTATAATCTGCACAGCCACTAGACATGATCTGAAGAGTCACTCAGTACCCAACTAAAAAAGCACACTTAACCTTTTTAGTACAGTAAACCTTTCAGCTGCACTTGGCATTTTGATTCAGTCTGAAAGGTAAATCTCCAGACTCTTCTAAAGTAGGAGAACAGACAACCAGCCGAGCAGGGCAGGACATACAGAATCTGAAAGTGCTCTTTAGTCTTATGATTAATTTAAACTAATCTTATTATGAAAGACCTACACTTTCACCCAATTTTGTATTTTCATATCATGCTCAGTAGTACCTCTATTTACTAGTATTTCTAGATGTAGTGAAACTAAAAAAAGTTGCTTTGCTTTTTCTCCACTTCCAGCTCAGGTGTCAGCTTTTCTGGACCGATCTATCAGTTACAACTCACTCACCGGTTTTGTAACTCTCAAAATGATAATTTGGAAGCCTCCAACTCACCTGAAAGACTTTCTCCCTCACAGTTTCTTACCAAAAAGTGGCTCCATCAATATAAGGGAGTAAACCAAGAAATAGGAAACTGGATTTCAGCTAACAAAGGATCTAACTCAGGGAAGAAAAAAATAATACCCCAGTACAGAGTAGAACAAAAGGATGTGATAAAACAGATCGCCTGATGCTCATTAGCTTCAGAGTTTGATTCTACAGACATACAAACAGGATATGGACTCTGCCATCAAGAAGGTGAAAATCTTTTGGCCACAAAACAACTGAAAAGAGTAACTGTAAAGAACCTACATGTACATTTATGTTTTAAGGAAGTACAATGCGTAGTTATGCATTACATTCTCTGGAACCAGACTACCTGGATGCAAATATACCAGCTTACATGAATTATTAGCTGTGTTTTCTTATGTGAATAATTTAACTTTGCTGTGCCACAGTTGAGTCATTTATTAAAAAAAAAAAAAAAAGAAAGAAAGAAAGAAAGAAAGAAAAGAAAGAAAGACAGAAAGAAAATGAAGCCCAGGCAGGAAGATCAAGTTCAAGACCAGTCTCAGCAACAGGGAGACTCTGTTGGACTGGGAGTGTTGCTCAGTGGTAAAGTGTTCCTGGATTCAGTCCCCAGTTCTCCTCCCCACCAAAAAATGTGAAATCAATAAAAGTACCTGTGACATAATGAACATTATAAGTGTTATACAGTAATAGAGGTAATGGTATAATTTTCTGGATATTCTGGGGATACACTATTATTGGATACATAGAAATAAACCAATTATAAAAAATCATGAGATAATTAACTCAAGAAAAAGAAGTTTAAGGAAAAAGAACATATAGCCCTATTAAATTCTTTAATCCAGCAATGAATAATATTTAGAGACATAACATTATAAGTCTTCAATAGTGATTTAATCAAGATTATAAAACTGTACAGTAGAAAAGAGAGCAGAGAACATCTAAATCCTACGCTTCTAATTCCCCAAAGACAAGAGATAAAATCTAAAATTGAAAAATCAAGACAGTAGCATAAACATTTTATTTAAAATCTACAGATGGATATCAAAAGAAACAAATCCAATGATTCAAGAGTGGCAGCCTCTGAACAGTGGACTTAGAAGTATGAAAGGATAGGTAGAGGATTACTTTTCATTCTTAAGTACTTCCCCACAGTACTTGACTTTTAAACTATGTACATTTATTACTTTAATAAAAATAAATTTAAAATGGTGTTTGGCAGATGTCATATAGACCATGAATTTAACATCTTTACTAGCTTCTCTGTCAAAAAAAAAAAAAAAAAAAGGCAACAGAAGCTCTGTGCTGGAAGTGGAAAAGCAAACTTAAGCCACACAAATCTGGACCCTTATTCAGTTCTTTGTTTTTACTCAACTAAATAAAAACAAATGTATTTGTCTCCTAATCTCTAAATTGTGTTCTTAAAAAAGTTCTTTTCACCTTATTAAATTATATCTCTAATGCAATAAAACTGAACACAGTTTAATTTTTGTCATAAAGAAAAATATTTGGAATAACAAAGTTATTCTAAAAAGAGAAACAAATGCTAATGTAACATCTCAATGAGTTTATCTTGTTTACATTAGAAACCTGAAATAAAATTCCTCCTTGGTAAAGGACTGAGGCTTAACCATAGGAAATTGGACCTACCAAAATGGAAATGTTCTAAAGAACAAATCAAAGTATACACGGTCAGAACTTTATAACCAGGGTCAGTTCAGACCCCTAAGATTCACAGGATTTTCATGTTAAACATTAAGACCTGTACAGTGACTCTAATTGGGTACTACCAATAAACAGTATGTTGTTGCATTGTATGAATATAATATTCAGTATATCAACCCTATGACTTTTTCTGATATATTAATACATGTATATTACAAAATATAAATATAAATATTTATATTACAAAATATAAATAAGCCCAGTTAAGGGCTTCTTATGCATGCAGAAAAAAATGCTAACATTTTTCATTCTATAGCACCAAGTCATAGCAAGCATGCAGTTCAACATAACACTACACACAGCTGTGTAACGTGTCGATAATCACCAGGAGACATCAACATATCATTGAGTATGCACCAATAAGCAGAACTAGCATAACCCAGTTATAGACAAAGGAGCCCAAGAACAGACTGCTTCTGTTATCAATGTGGTCAGGATATGAAATAAACCACATATGAGCCCTCTGTGACATTTCCATCAGTACTGACATGAAAAGCCCACTATGCCCTAAGAGGCAGCACTGTATTTTCATGCCATTATGCTAAGAAATCAGCACTGATTTTCATGACCAACTATCAACAAGGAAGATACAGATATTGTTTTGCCTCATATGCAAAGGAAATCTCTCAATTTAGTGTGCAAATGGGCATTTTACCTTACTACAAAAAGCTGAAATTTGAAATGTCACACACTATATAATCTCTTTCTCCTAGACCAATACTCTCAAACACATCCACCCACACTCCCTCTCCCTTACCCACACCCAACCTCCTTCCCTCTCTCTCTACCACCTTTCCCTCTCTTCCACTCGCAATCCCTCCCTCTTCCTCTTCCTTTCTTCTTGCCTCCCCCTGTCTATTCTCTATATACAACTCCTCTTCTCTCTTCTTCCTCCCTCCTTTTCCCTCTTTCTCTTCCCTTCCTCTTTGCTCCAATTCATTACTGGAAATAAAAATCAGTATCTCCTTAAAGGGAAATACTTATTTTAACAATGTGAATAAATCCTATGAAATTATTGACTAACCTTTTCAACCGTTTTGGAATGTGTTTATATTAAGGTGAATCCCCTACAAGTTTATAAATAACTCAAACTGAATCTCACCAAAGGAATGATAATTTTCTGCTGTTAATTACTATAAATTCTGCATGTTGCTTTAAAAATATTACCATACCATTTATGTGAGGAGGCAGGCACTTATCCAGAGTAACTGGAGTGGCTCTTTGCAGTTTAGTATTAGCTATCTTCTCCACTTGAAGGAATTCCAAATGTATTCTTAGTTTATCTCAAGCCTGCAGTCACAAGCCTCTTCTTTCTCTCCTGCTCTTTTCTCCTCATATTAATTCAGTATACTCAGGGAAGAAATACATTCATTTCTATTAACAATCTAAATCTTTCTGTGTATATATCATCGTAAATTCTGTAAACTATAGTTTGCAAACTCTAATCAAATATAGTATGTATGCATTTACATTCATGTGTATATTATATATACCCAGTACATATGTGCACATGTCTCACTTACACAATTCATTCCTGTAATACAAATGTTTTCCTTCTGATCAGCACAAACTAGTAGAAATGCAAAGCTCAATTCCCCTCTAGCTGATCAAAACAAAAAAAGAGATGCATTACAGAAACACTAGCTACACACACTAGCCACACCCCCAAGTCCAGAGCTCAATCTTTTCAATGCGCATCTAACCACATCTGAAGAAGAGAGGGAACAGAGTCAGTTTGCCACCAGAATCCTGTGTGAACACCAAAGAATGAGCAGAGACTATGGGGAATCCACTTATTTACCTTATGCACCAAATTCAGATCAGAGTGGAGAAATGTTCTTGCACCTCCTGCAGTTGGAGATTAGGTTGAGCTTTTGTAAATATGCATAGAGTATGGTTTGGGGGTACCACTGAGTTTGATGAATTTGTGTAGTAAGCAGATCTGAATGTTTAATAAAACTTGCAAATATACTCAAAGAAAAGCTTAAGGTGGATATATAGAGTTAGTAAAGAACAGATCATTAAAGCCACTACAGAAAAAAATGGGAACAGAACTGAAAACATAACTCTAGAAGATAATTCCAATTGCAAAGTTAGAGCAGGAGAAAGAATCAGCAAAAATACTAACAAAAAAAATTCAGAAAAGAAAAATGTTGCAGAAGCCACAAAGAAGACAGTATCTAACAAAGTGCTGACTTGGTAAAGATTTAATAAATATTTTCTGAATAAACACATACATGAATGAAAGAAATTTCAGTAACATGGTAGAAGGTGAAATGCTACAAAGAACAAGTCAAATAAAATGAGTCACCAAAATAGGGTACATAGAAATACACAAGATTTAAAATGTACCTGTCCCTTGACTCAGCAAGTTCACTTCTAAAAATCTGTTGTAAAGCAATAGTTATGGATATTCAGCTATTTACATATGGATATGTGTAATAAAAACATTGAAAATAAACTAATTGTATAAAAACATAAAATCTGGATTCATCATTATACTGGAATGATATTCAATCCTTTAAAATAATGAATATGAAAGGATAATTTGAAACACTTAAGTATAAAAGCCTATTTCAAAATAATAGCAGTTGTTTTTCAAAAAGTACATTTATAGTTAAATGTCAAAAAATATACGCATAAAATGGTTAATGGTTAAGTGGTTAAGAGTTAGGGTAATGAGCATGGTTTTCTACTTTTTGTTTTTAGCATTCTGTATTTTATATAAAAAGAAATTCCTTAACTAAATAAGAATTTTAAATTAATTACTGATGTCTTCAATTAGTAATAGAACATTTTTTATTCAAATTAATAAAAAACAAAAATCAATACTGGAAGTGTATATATATGTGTGTATATGAAGGTACATACATGTGTGTATAAAATTCAAAATGCAAATGAATTTATAGTCAGATTATATTCTAATTTTTTATATAAAAAAGATTGAAAAAAGCAATTTTAAAATTATTTCTTATTACTAACATTAATCAGATTTAAGTCTAGTTAGCAATTACGTTACTAAGAAAAATAACTTTGTGAGTTGCTGTAATGAAATATTAACCCTCAACTATATTTGCTATATGTTAAAATAACTAAAGTATTTTTAATCTGAATTTGTTTCAAAATCAGATATTAATATTTTAATTTTTCTCTTAAAGTCATCTTAAGGTCAGAATTTTACAAAAAATCCTATTATACATAAACTATTATACTAAATATAATATTTACTACTGACAGATCAATGTAAAATATTAACAGCAAGTGATTAATTTCAAAGGTTGTTCTATAAGTATAAATTCCAGAGTTTTGTTTCCAGAAAATTAACAATAAATTGACCACACTAGAGTTTCAAATGAAGCAAAGAAAAAACAAGTTTTAGGAGTACTTTATTAGCAGTTTTTAACTAAATTTGAATGTATATTTAATAATAATTACTATGTAATATTTATATTGTTAAAATAATTCTATAGCCTGTAAATAAAACTTAATTTGTAGTTTGATATAATAAAAACTATAAATGTTGTATAATGACATAATTCTTTCCCCACAAGATATGCAGTTTTTTTAATATATATATTTTTTAGTTGTCAATGGACTTTATTTATTTATATGTGGTGCTGAGAATTGAACCCAGTGCCTCACACATGCTAGGTAAGTCCTCTACCACTGAGCCACAACCCCAGCCCAGATATGCAGTTTTGTATACCAAAATAAAATGTCCTAGGAAGAGTATAACATTCCTTTAAAATCCACAGGTGGCTAAAAAAAATTTTTTAAATGCTAATTAAGCTTTAGGCAGGATCAAAAGTTTCCAGGCAATTATTTTAATTGATTGGAAGATTCAGCAAATAAATGTTAACCTAGTAATCAAAAGGTACTTAGCAATATGGTAGATATGAAAGCAGAAGAAAACTATACTCCCTTGGGGAGCTGAAGTTTCAGTAAAAGCAGAGACATAAGTAAAATATTATATCTGTGGGAATAACCATGAAAGCAAGATCAGAATGTGCTAAAGTAATTCATAGAGTTAGCTTTGCCTTAAAAGATGGGCTGTATTTGTATACATAGAAAAAAAGCAAGTGAACGCAGTACTCAAAGCATAAAAACAGGTAGAGAGGCAATAAAAAATGTTGTGCTTGAAGGAAATAAGGAATCTAACTTTCTCAGAACATTTCATTAGTTCAAGCCAAGGAAGGATGAGAAATAATGTGAATGGAAAAGTAGAGAGGTATTACAAAAAGCAACACAAAGGTTCCTAGAATTGTCAGCTGTTCAAATTGGGAAAAGGGTAGCAAAGCTTTATAAGAATATGTTTCTTTTCTGCATTTGATACTGCATATCTTATGCTGCTACACTGAGAAACTCAGATAAGCTTAGAGAGGAAAATATGGTCTCTGACTCATAAAAGCAGGCTAGGAAAAAGGCAAAAGAACAATCTCCTAATATGGATTGAGTATGTCTCCCAAAGATTCATGTGCTCGAAGTTTGATCTCCAATGTGGTGCTGTTGAGATAATAGAATATCTAATAGGTGCATCTTGGAGTAAGATGATTAGGTCAGTGGAGGTGCCACTCTCAAAAGGGAATAATGTAGTTCCCTGTGGGTCCCACTCAGTTCCCACAAAGCCCTAGTTTGTTCCTATAAGATCCTGGCTATTATAAAAAGACTGAGTCTGGCCCCCAAATCCTCTGGGTTTCTTGTCCTGCCATGTGATTGCTCTCTTCTGCACATGGCAGGTTCCCTTTCCATTTTTTCACCATGCTGTCATGCAGCCAGTGGACTTTTATCAGGATATTGGCACCATACTGTTTAGAACCTCTAGCCATTAGAATTGTGAGCCAAATAAACCTCTTTACACTGTAAGTAACCTAGCTTCAGGTATTTTGTTATATCAACAAAAAACAAACTAGGGATAAACAGGACAAGGGAAGAGGGACATCAAGCATTAATGCCCTCATCTTTCATAAAAGAGAGCCAATGAATACTGTCTGAAAGTGAAATATAATGCTCCAACCTCTTGAAAAATGCTCAAATCTCTCTTCTGAAATGTTTTACCTAATATTTTTTTTCTTAATCTTCGAGGAATCTCTGGGAAAATAATTCCTGGAGTGAAAAAAAAAGTTATTTGAAATTCAGAAATTCTTTCAGTCTCATGAGAGTTTCTTTTTTCTTTTCTATAAAATTCAATTAGAATTTAAAGTGGAAACTATATTATACTTCTATTTTTATAAAAGAATTTCTTTCTATCCTTCTGTTTGTATATGTATAAAAAGATGTCTAGAATAATTTTCTTCAATATTAATTATGACACTTTGAGAATTAGAACAAATTTCACTTAATTTATTATGCTTAAGTTCCTGTATTAGTTAATTACTTTAAAATAAAGATAAATTACTATTTGAAAAACAAAGAAAAAATAAGATGACTTTCATATTTAAGCAACTGAAGAGATGGATGGGCCACTTAATGAGAGAAAAATGAAAGATTAGTTTTGCTAGTTTTTGTGGGAAGAGGTTTGACAGACTCAAGAATTCAATTTTAGATATGTGATGTCTAAGTTTGTGATGATCAAGAAATGGATGAATTGAGATGTCAAGAGGCAGCTTTATATGTGACCTGGTGGTTCAGAAGAGAAGTCTGGGTTAGAAATATAAAGTGGGGCATCTACTGACATAGGTAGACATATTTATTAAAGGTAAAGGTGAAAAGAACTAGAAGCAGAGTACACACAAAAAATGTCCCTGGGCCCTGACTCTGACATTCCGAGGTTGCTTAGAGAATGAAAGGAGAAACTGTCACCACAGGAGTATATAGCATCACAAAAACAAAGAGCAGATAATTTTTCATACAGAAAAATATGGTCTATTATACTAAATGCTACTGACAGTTTTCATTAGATGAGAATTCAAAAAGAAGAATGCATTAGAGTCATTAATATGAAAATTATAAGGGACCTTGATGTGAGCAGAATGAATGATTCTCTAAGTTATAAACTCAAAGACAAATGAAAATGGAGAAACAGTGAGGACCATTTGTATAAATAAACGAGAATCAGAGAAATAAGACAATGGCTACAGGAAGATGTGAGGTCAAGGGCAGTTTCTTTAAAGCATGTGTTTTGTGTTTTCTTTCATTTTAAGACAAAATATATAAAGGCCTATCTTCACACTGATAGGAATGATCCAGTATCAAAGGATAGAGTGCAAGAATTAAAGTAGAGGGAAAGGAAGAGGGCTAAACAAACAAGTGTCTTCTTAGATATTAGACATTTACAATGCCAAATTCAGAATTAAATAGAATGATGCTGTTGAAAAGTGAAAAACCACATTTTACTAATGTTCATCTAAACAATGAAACAAATAAGTTGAATCAAACTTACCCTCAACAGTTCTGAGGAAGAGTAAAATAAAAAATGAATGAAATAAGTAACACTAAACTAAGAAATCAATCACATTAATGAGATGATCTCCTGAAGAATAAAGTATAATTAAGGTATAATTACAATCAAAGCACAAATATTGTGAGAGTAAGATACAGGTAAAAATTTAAAATACATAGAAACACAAGCTTTATTTATGACACAATGCTGGGGTCTAACTTATCACTGTTAGAACTCAATGACCAATAATAGACTTATGTAGTAGAAAAATTAATTTACCTAACTTCAAATGTATGGCTCAATGTACAACTTAATTGAAGACTATGAGAATGAACTTCAAAATACAACAAATACAAATTTATTATCAAAGAAAACCTTATTAAAAGGCACATAATTAAAATACAAACTTTTCTTCACAAAGTGATGCTATCATTTGCTCTGAACACTGATGTTTTAAACTAGCAATTAACTAGGCAGCATGTCAAAGACTACCAAGATACTGAAAAAAAATGAAGACAAAAATTATTTCACAGTAAAACAAAAAAATGGAGCAAGAAAAGATACAGAAATATATACCAGTACTGCTTACTGGTACCACTACTAACATTTTTATACTGCTTTCTATGTGCCAGGCACTGTTTTCAGTGCTTTGAATTTATCATATGTAATTCTCGGAACAATTCTATTAGGAAAATAATGTAATTATCCTCCATTTTACAGATGAGTGACCGTGCCCCACCTCACACAACTAGTAAACATCAGGCAGTTGGACTCAAATCCACATTGCTAACCACCATAACTCATTATTCTATGTATCAAAAATGAGATGGTAAATTTCTGAGGGTAGGACACAATGATTTCATTTAGATATTCTAATAAAGTATACACTATGAAAATTAATGTTCTTCCCAGAAGATTTCACTTTTTGGACTGCCTCTTTATATAACTCAATAAAAAGTTGTTGTTAAGTCTTTTTTCCAAAAAGGACACTAGAGAAAAACATAATACAAAAAATGTTAAGAAATGAAAAACAGATATTTACCCAGTATATCAATAACAACAGGCAAAAATCTATGTCCTGTTACTACAAAACTCAGAAATATATTTGCTATGTAAAAGGAGATCATATTGAATGGATTTCTTTCCCCTACTTAACCCTCACTGCTGCTTGCTATATATCTATATGCTATAACCTGAAAATTAAAATTTAATGTGAAAACACATTTTGAGATAAAGTATATACCATCCAAAGAGCTGTAATAGCTACATCTTTTTTTACATCTTCTTTGAACCAGAAAGCCCAAAAATGAAGCTTAGATATTAATGAACAGTAAAAAAAATTAAAAATTAAAATACAGATCTATAAAATATACTACCATCAGAGAATTCTAATTTTAGAAAAGTAATTACTTTACTTCTTAAGTAGTGTATTATCATTGACTTCCCTCATGCCTAAAAAAGTTACTTTGCTATTAAAAACAGAAAAAAATCATGAACCTATGAAAATGGAAAATTTCCTCTATTCAGCTATTTTTAAAGGTAGTGATCTGTAGGTATGAAGCCTGTTATATATCTACATACAACCACAAGATTGAGAATATCATAAGTCTCTATAACCCTACCAACTCTGCTTTATTTCCCACTTGAACATGCTTCATAAAATGTCAAGGAATATGAACTCCACCAGAAAGATTTAAATCTCAGGAAAAGTAAAGCTGAAGAGTAATGATCAACACCAAGAAGCAAAATTTGGGCTTCAAGATAAATCATCCATCTCTGGGCCTCTTTCAAGGCTTTATTATGGCAAGAGTCTAATCAAATATCAACACAGGGAAGCCGCAGGAGACTAATGAGTAAATTAAATGAAATAGTCTCCAACATGCCTTTATTAAATCGAGTAAAAATAGAAAACACTGTAATAATACGGACCCCAAATTCACAGAAAGGCTACAGTATAAATACATAATTGTTATAATTTATCTACATTATAGGAAGACATACTAGTTTATGGTAAATATTTTTAAAGTATATAGAAAATGCCTATTTTTGCAACATACAAATATTTAACATAAATATATAAACATTTAAAATATTGTAAAATATTTTACATAAAATATTAACTTCATAAATAATAATGTATTTATATTCAAATAAAATAAACACTAAAATAAGATTTAGCACCTTACCTGAGACCAAAGATATGGGATTGTTCATAGTTGAATAAAGAACGAATCTTGGCTTCAGAATTCAAAATGATAAGTCTATCAATTATATCCTGGAAGACAGAAGGAATGAGTTGATGTTGACTGAAACTATTCAAAGAAAATTACATCATATTCATTTAGATTTGAGGTTCTCAAATTTGACTTTATACTGGAATTACCTCGGAAATTGTAACAAAGTAAAAACAAACACAAACCATGGAAACTTTGGTCCCAGAGGTCTGAATTACTGCTCTGGGTATATCTTGGGTACTAGGATTTGTGTTAAGTTCCTAAAGTGAATCTAATGCTCAGCCAAAATGGAAAACCACTCATTTATACACCATTTGGAAACCAGTGAGCAATTCATATAGTTAATAATAAAACTGCTGAAAATGTGAACTATTTTGGGAAAAGCAAAAATAAGATCTACAAAAGTGAAGCATAAACAATAAATATGAATATTTTTTACGTAATAACTGTCTGAAATTTTGTCAAAAACAATTATCTGGCTCATGTTAATCAGTGGTTTCCAATCCTGGTTGAACAATGGAATCACCCATTATTTTAGTAAGATATTTCACTACTGTGACTAAAGGAACCAGCCAGCACAATTGTAGAGGGAGGAAAAGTTTATTTGAGGGTTCACAGTTTCAGAGGTCTCAATCCACAGATAGCAGGCTCCATTCCTAGGGGCTCAAGGTGAGGCAGGATATCATGGCCAAAGAGTGTGACAGAGGGAAACAGCTCACATGATAATCAGAAAGCAGAGAGCAGAGTCTCCACTTGCCAGATACAAATATATACCCCAAAGCCATGCCCCCAATGAACCATTTCCTCTAGCCACACCTCACTTGCCTCTAGTTCCCACTCCATTAATCCTATCAGGGACCAATTCAATGATTAGGTTAAGGCTATAACGCGATCATTTCTCCTCTAAACCTTCCTGCATTGTCTCACACATGAGCTATTGGGGAGACACCACATCTAAACCATAACACCCAGAGAACTTAAAAAAAAATACATAAGATGCCAGTTTCTACCTAAAACTGACTGAGACACTATGCCTAGTGCTCAAATGCTGACATTAATATTCTCAAAAGTTCCCCAAGACATTCCAATATGTATTTACACCATTAAGGCAATTGCACAGAGAATTTCATGACCTAGGTGCCACCTGTTGTCCCAAACACTGACATTGTTAGCCCATCACAAATTTTGAACACTTTCTAAAAGCTTTTTCATAATGCCTTGCTTTGGTGTATATCTTCATATGTAGGCCTAAGAAATTTATTCAGACAAACATTTGTCTCTCTCGTTGCACATTTTCCTAACCAAGAAACCTGCTACCTTTCAGTGAGTTTGAATTCAGGATATTTCTGTGACCAATAGGGAAAAATAAGGAAGGTTTTGCTAGGGAGTAAAGTACAATTTATTCAGGCCTTTCTGAATGATACAAAACCCACATCACCAAATAAATAAGAAGCAAAGGAATGAGCTTGTAAGGAGGAAGACATAATGGGTAAGTCGGTCACATTTCAAAAATACTAATTGAAACATGGTAAAAACTGGATATTGGATAAACTTACCAGTAAAAATGTATGCCTAACACATGAGAAGGCACTTACTATTCTACAATACCTTGTAGAAATGTGTAATTAATACTATACTAGCATAAGAGTTTAAATCAATAATTATTAATGAACTACCTAACACTGAAAAAAAATACTGTTAATTTTAAAAGATGGGTCATCAGCTGGGCACTCCTTGATCTAAACAGTATGATGGACACTGAGCTATACAACTGAGATTCATATTCCCAGCTGCATAGTCATATTCTCATTAATTGTTCCTCTCCTGAAATCTTTTCACTCTAACCACCCTGATTTAGCTACAGAAACAGAGCCACAGAACTCTCCTTAACTTACCCAGACACTTGGATATTATTATGTAAGATTTAATGGCAAAACTTGTTGCTATATATTTCTTCAAATAAATAGATAATTTTACTGATTAAGAATTAGTATTATGAAATGATAAATTATCTTCACTATGTTTATGATAATCTTCACAGAACAATTGAGAACAGATTATCATGGGTATCACTAACCTTTTCTACCTGAGGAAAGGCTGCCAGTTAGTTCTATGGAAAGTAGTTTCTGAAAGGATTTCCATAGATTTTTCTTCATTAGTGAGGTATTAGTATAGGCAGCTGAAATTTCCACAGCTATCTGAACACAAAGCTAAGTTCAGGCAATTTGATAGCTGTTAACACCCTGTAACTCTAAGTTCTAGTCCTGAATCTAAGTACTAGATACTACAGGAATAAAAATGATCCGAAGAGACTGTATTACCCACAAGCTAATGGAAGAGTAGATTGCAGCAATCTATCAATGAAAATGCATTTTCAGAGAACAAATGTTACAGTAAATAATTTCTGCTCCAAAGAGGATTACATTGATGTATCACCACTTAGGGAAGAAAACTAAATTCCCAGGAAGCCTGCCTTATGGAGAGTTTCAGTTTCTAAGTACCAAACGTGTGTCAGGAAAGGAAGCAGCTTCCTAAATCAAGAAGCAGCTTCCCAGCAACAAGCTAATGAAAGTAAGGCCTGAGACTTGCAAATAGTAATCAGAAACTCTATTGCTTTTTAAAAGATATTGTCTAGCCTGAGAATATGTTCAATAACATGGCAGACCAGATTAGAACAAGGCTAGAAAAACAAATAGAATTCTATATAAATAGATATATGCCTGAGTGCCTACTCAATTTACAATTGTCCCAAAGGCCATATTTGTACTATCTGGGGAGTACAAATATGGGGAGGATCTTTGCAGAGGTAATTAAGAATCTTAATATAAGATCATTCTGGATTATTTATGCAAACTCTAAATCCAAGACAACTGTCCTCATAAGAGAAGCACAGGGGGCACACTTAAGACAGAGATTGAAAGCCACATGAACATAAAGGCAGAAGTGAGTTAAGCAGCAACAAGACGTAAAATGTCTAAAAAATGTCATAGATCAAAGAGACAAGGAAGGACTCTTCCCTGAAACCTTGGGAGGGAGTATAGCTTTGCTGACACCTTGAAGACTTCTGGCCTCCAAACCTGTGAAGGGGCAAAATTTTGTTTTAAGCTACCCAGTGTATTTGTCTGGCAGCCCCAGGAAACTAAGAGAAGGGAAGACAGTGAAAATACCAGCATGGACTATCAGGCAGCCCTTCCTAGGGACAAGAGAACTCTGGAGTTCTCTCCTATGAACATAGAAGAGAAGAAAATACAAATAATTATAGTATAAAGCACTTTATCAACAAGGCAGTGATCCAAAATACTCTGAATTTCATTTAAACCAATTCAATTAATCCTCACAACTTCCCTATGAATTGAGTTATGATTGACAAAAATGGGCTTCACATATTTAATGTATAAAATTTGGTAAGTTTGTACATAAATATATAAATGTGAAACCTTAACTACAATTTATGCAATAACCTATCCATGATCTCCAGAAGTTTCCTCCTGCCTTATTTTTGTGTGTGATAAGAACATTTAGCATAAGATTTATAATTTTACTGGATTTTCAAGCATATAATACAGTATTGTTAATTGAAGGCACTACACTATAGAAAAGCTTTAGGATGTATTTATCTAGCATAACCAAAGCTTCATACCCTTGGACTGAAAATAGCCCATTCCCTCCTTGCTCACTGCCCAGCCCTAACAACCAATACCCTCTCTTTGCTTGTATGAGGTTGACTATTTTAGATTCATCATATAAGTGGCATCATGTGGTATTTGATCTCCTGTGTCTGGCTTGTTATTCTTAACATAATGCCCTCTTTTTACAGAAAAGAAAACTAAGGTCAAACTTGTTCATGGTCACACAACTACTTAATATCAGAACCAGAAAGCTAACCCAGGCATTCTGGCTCTAGTATACAAACTTCCAATTACTATACAGTCTACTTAAACAAAGTCAAGATGGAAAGCAATAACAGAAAAGGGGGAAGTATGTAGGGGAAAAGCCTAGAGAGATGTGAATCCAACAGCATTTGTAGTCCTATTTGCAGCTGTCCCTATTTTCCTAAAAGTTGCTATGTAGGTCAGTACATTTATTTTTTGTCTAAAATTGTGTTTTTCTACCTGTTAAGATTTAGATATAAGGACAGCACTGCCAATCCATGCAGAGACCATGCAGGCCCAGAATAATCTTACCCAACCCCCGCAGAGATCAGGGGGTAGACCCATGACAGCCCAACTGATCCCCCCGGAGCCCAGGCAGGTCCAGGACAGTCTTACCAACCTCTGTGGGAACCAGGCAGGCCCAGGACAGCCCTGCCAATCAGCGTGGGGCCCAAGCCCAGGCCCAGGACCACCCCACCAATCCGCCAAGAGCCCAGGCACAGGCACAGGCACAGGCACAAGAATGCCCAGCCTGCTGAGGACCACACCCATACACCATAGTGCTGCATCTCTAAAGAGGCCACCCAAAGCCATCATACAGCTTGCCCGTTCAGCTCCATTGCTAAAAGTGGTCGCTGCCACCTTGGGACACCTCCAGTGCGATCTAAGGTTACACCTGCTGCTGCTACCACCATCTTTAGTTGTGGCAGCTTCTATCTTGGGACACCAGACAATGGCTAGAAGCCCATCACCAAAGTACTTACGGGTTTGACGCTACCCCACCATCAGCTAGGAATGCAGCCGCTTCCATCTGGTAACAACAGCCAGGGCATGGAAGACTCACGAAAGTCCCTCCAGGTTTGGTTACACCAGAGGTATCCCTACTAGGTGTGCTAATAGCCACCACCTTGTTTCAGAGGCAGAAAAGAGCCTTGTACTGGGTTGCCTTTTTCTCTCTCTTCTTCTGTTAACAGCCAAATTCTTTTGATTCGTTTCACTCTTCCTATAATCTAATACCTCTGTATTGTTACCCCCTACCTCATAAACATGACACCCTACATCCAACCTCCCCCTCTGTCCACTATTAGAACCTGTAGACCCTTTTTGCAAATCTACTATTCATATTGCAGATAATAGAACACATAATTCTTGTCTATTATTACAAAACTGTAATCATCTAAATTAGGAACAACAAAGGAACTATTTGTTTTAAGGCTATATATCCTTTACATTGGGTGCTGTTAATATTGATTCCCCCTTAAAGGTGAGACATCATTAACCTGCAGGGTCACTACAAGATTATAGGGTAGAAACTGTAATACCTCGGATCTGTACTGATAAAAGGGAAGACAGAGGTAAAGCATGAAAAGACAAGGGAAAAAAGTACAGGAAACAAACAAAGATAATACAATAATAAAATCCATTATCAGTACAGTAGATGAAATGTCAGAGAAGGAGTTCAGAATGTACATACTTAAAATGATCTGCAAAACAAACAATGACATAAGAGAGCAAATATAGGCAACAATTGATCACTCCAACAAAGAGATAAGAGAATAAATATAGGCAACCATTGATCACTCCAACAAAGGATTAAGGAAGCAAATACATATAGCAAAAGATTACTTCAAAAAAAAAGATGGAGATTCTGAAAAAAACCCCAGAAATCTCTGAAATGAAGAAAATAATAAACCAAATAAAAAAACTCAATAGCAAGCATCACCAACAGATTAGATCACTTAGAAGACAGAACCTCAGATAATGAAGACAAAATATACAATCTTGAAAATAAAGTTGACCACACAGTGAAGATGGTAAAAAAACTATGAACAGAATATCCAAGAACTATAAGATAACATCAAAAGACCAAATCTAAGATTTACTGGGATAGAGGAAGGCACAGAGTTTCAAACAAGGGAATGCACAATCTCTTCAATGAAATAATATCAGAAAATTTCCCATAAAGAATGAATTGGAAATCAAATACAAGAAGCTTACAGAACACCAAATGTACAAAATTAAAACAGATCTACACCAAGGCACATTAAAATGAAAATACCTACCATACAGAATAAGAATAAAATTTTAAAGGCCACAAGAAAGATGAATCAGATTACATATGAGGGGAGACCAATTTGGATCTCAGCAGATTTTTCAACCCAGACCCTAAAAGCCTGAAGATCATGGAATAACATATACCAAGCTCTGAAAGAAAATGGATGTCAACCAAGAGTCTTATATCTAGCAAAACTGAGCTTCAGATTTGATGATGAAATAAAAACCTTCCATGATAAACAAAAGTTATAAGAATTTATAGTGAGAAAGCCTGCACTACAGACCATTCTTGGAAAAATATTCCATGAGGAGGAAATGAAAAACAATACTGAAAATCAGCAAAGGGAGGGACTACATTGAAGTAAAAACCAATCAAAGGAGAAACCAAGTCAAGTGAAAAACCAAAACAAAATGAAATGAATGGGAATGCAAACCATATTTCAATAATAAGCTGAATGTGAATGGCCTAAATTCATCAATTAAAAGACACAGACTGGCAGTTTGGATTAAAAAAAGAGATCCAACAATATGCTGCCTTCAAGAGACTCATCTTATTGGAAAAGACACGCACAGCTTGAAGGTGAAAGGATGGGAAAAAACATTCCACTCACATGGACCACATAAACAAGCAGGAGTTTCCATCCTCATAAAAATAAGATAAAGTGGACATGAAACCAAAGTTAGTCAGAAGGGATAAAGAATGACATTTCATACTGCTTAAGAGAATCATACATCAACAAGACATAACAAACATAAATATATATGCCGCAAACAATGGAACATCTAAGTACATCAAACAAACCCTTCTCAATTTCAAGAATCAAACAGACAACAACAATAATAATACTAGGTGACTTTAACACACCTCTCTCACCACTGGATAGATTTTCCAAACAAAACCTAAACAAAGAAATTATAGAATTTAATAATACAATCAGTAATTTAGATTTAACAGACATATATAGTGCATTCCATCCATCAATGAGCAAATATACTTTTTTCTTAGCAGCACATGGATCCTTCTCTAACATAGACTGTCATGCCACAAAGCAACTCTTAGCAAATACAAAAATATATAGTACCCTGCATTCTATCAGATCATAATGAAATGAAATTAGAAATCAATGATAAAATATAGAAACTACTCTAAAAGCCAGAGACTAAATAGTATGCTATTGAATGATGCATGGATAGCAAAAGACATGAGGGAGGAGATAAAAATTTCTTAGAGGTAAATGAGATAAAACGTACCAAAATCTCTGGGACACTATGAAGGCAGTGGTAAGAGGAAAGTTCATTTCATTGAGCTCTTTCATTAAAAGAAGAAAAAGTCAACAAATAAATGACCTGATATTACATCTCAAAGCACTAGGAAAAGAAGAATAAATCAACATCAAAAGTAGTAGACAAAAAAATAATTAAAATTAGGGCTAAAATCAATGAAATTGAAAGAAAAGAAACAATTGAAAAATTGACAAAATAAATATCTAGTTCTTTGAAAAAAATAAATAAAATTGATAAACATTAGCCACCCTAACAAAAATGAGAAAGAAAACTCAAAGTACTAAAACTTATGATGAAAAAGGAAATATAAAGACAAATACCACTGAAATACAGAAGATATTTAAAAACTATTTTGAAAATTTATACTCAATAAAATAGAAAGTATCAAAGACACAAATTTCTAGAGAAATATGAGTTGCCCAAACTGAATTGAGAGAACATACACAATTTAAACAGATCAATTTTAAGTAAGGAAATAGAAGATACCATCAAAAGCCTACCAACCAAGAAAATCCTAGGACCAGACAGACTCAGAGCTGAGTTCATTTTTTTTTTTTTTTTTTTTTGGTACTGGAGATTGAACTCAAGAGTACTCAATCACTAAGCCGCATTCCCAGCCCTTGTGTTTTATGTAGAGGCAGGGTCTCACTGAGTTGCTTAGCACCTCACCATTGCTGAGGCTGGCTTTGAACTCACGATCTTCCTGTCTCAGCCTCCCTAAGTGCTGGGATTACAGACTTGCACCTGGCTAGAGTTGAGTTCTGTAAGATCTACAAAGAAGAATTAATATCAATATTCCTCAGATTATTCCACAAAAAAGAAAAGAACCCTTCCAAACTCATTCTATGAGGCTAGTATCACCCTGATACCTCAGCCAAACAAAGACGCATCAAGGAAAGAAAACTTTAGACCAATATCCCTGATAAATATAGATGCAAAAATTCTCAATAAAATTCTGGCAAATTGCATACAAAAACATATTAAAACCCAATCAAGTAGGGTTCATTCCAGAGATGCAAGGTTGGTTCAACATACAGAAATCAAAAAATGTAATTCATCACATCAATAGACTTAAAGATAGAAATCATATTATACTCTCAATAAATGCAGAAAAAACATTTGATAAAATAAAACACTCTTTCATATTCAGAACACTAGAAAAACTAGGGATAGTAGGAACATATCTCAACATTTTGAAAACTATGCTAAGCCCAAGGCTAACATTATTCTAAATAGAGAAAAATTAGAAGCATTCTCTCTAAGAACTTGAACAAGACAGGGATGCTCTTGCTCACCACTCTTACTCAACAGAGTCCTTGAAACTCTAGCCAGAGCAATTAGACAGACAAAACAAATTAAAGGGATATGAATAGGAAAAGAAGAACTCAAACTATCCCTATTTGCAGACAACATGATTCTATATTTATAGGATAAAAAAAACTGCACCAGAAATCTTCTATAAATAATAAACAAATTCAGCAAAGTAGCACGATATAAAATCAATACCCATAAATCAGTTGCATTTCTATACATCAGTGATGAAAACTTTGAAAGACAAATTAGGAAAACTACTCCATTTACAATAGGCTCAAAAAAATAAATAAAATACTTGGAAATTAATCTAACAAAAGAGGTGAAAGACCTAAACAATGAAAACTATAGAACAGTAAAGAAAGACACTGCAGAAGACCTTAAAAGATGGAAAGATCTCCCATGTTCTTGGATAGGAAGAATTAAAATTGTCAAAATGGTCATACTACCAAAAGCATTATATAGGTGTAATGCAATTCCAGTTAAAATCCCAACAACATTACTCATAGAAATAGAAAAAGCACTCATGAAATTTGTTTGCAAAAATAAGAGACCCAGAGTAGCCAAAACAATGCTTAGCAAGAAGAGTGAAGTAGAAGGCATCACAATACCAGACCTTAAACTATACTACAAAGCTATAGTAACAAAAACAGCATGGTATTGGTACCAAAATAGAAATGTAAACCAATGATACAGAATAGAAGACAAGAGAAAAATCCACATAAACACAGTTATCTCATACTAGACAAAAGCACTGAAAACATACATTGGAGAAAAGATAGCCTCTTCAACAAATGGTGCTGGGAAAACTGGAAATCCATATGTAGCAAAATGAAATTAAACCAGAATCTCTCACTATGCATAAAGCTCAACTCAAAGTAGATAAAGGACCTAAGAATTAGACCATGCACCTAATAGAAGAAAAAGTAGGTCCAAATCTTCATCATGTCAGATTAGGTCCTGACTTCCTTAACCAGATTCCTAAAGTGCAAAAAATAAAATCAAGAATTAATAAGAGGGATGGATTCAAAGTAAAAACCTTCTTCTCAGAAAAGGAAACAATCAATAATGTGAAGAGAGTCCCCATATAGTGGAAGAGCATCTTTACTACACACACATCAGATATAGCACTGATCTCCAGGATATATAAAGAACTCAAAAAACATCAAAATAATAAACACCCCAATCAAATGCTCTAAGGAACTGAACAGACACTTCTCAGAAGAAGATATATAATTACTCAACAAATACATAGAAAAAGTTCAACTTCTCTAGTAATTAGAGAAATGCAAATCAAAACTAAGATTTCATCTCACTCTACTCAGAATGGCAATTATCAAGAATACAAGCAATAATAGTGTTGGCAAGGATGTAGAGAAAAAGGTACACTCATATATTGCTGGTGGCATTGCAAATTGGTGCAACCAATCTGGAAAACAGTATGGAGATTCATTAGAAAACTTGAAACCACCATGTGACTCCTCTGTATATACCCAAAGGACATAAAATCAGCATACTATAATAACACAGCCACATCAATGTTCACAGCAGCTCCATTCACAACAGCTAAACTATGGAACCAACTCTAGATGGCCTTCAATGATGAATGGATAAAGAAACTGTGGCATATATACACTATGGAATATTACTCAGCATTAAAAGAGAATAAAATTATGACATTTTCAGGTAAATAGATGGAGTTGGAACGAAGTAAGCCAATCCCAAAAAACCAAAGGCTGAATATTCTCTCTGATAAGTGGATGCTGGTCCATCATGGGAGGAGTCAGCATGGGGAGGAAAGATGAGCATGATTGGGCAAAGGTGAGGGGAGGAAGGGGGAAGAGATATGGGAGCAGGAAAGATGGTGGAATGAGATGAACATCATTACCCTAGGTACATGTATGACTGCACATGTGGTGCAACTCTACATCGTGTACAACCAGAGAAATGAAAAGTAGTGCTCCACTTGTGTACAATGAAAGGAAATGTGGAACCTGCCGCAGTTCCGCTCCAGAGTTCCTGTGCACCGGCAGGAGCCACAGAGGGCCCAGATCCGCCCCCAGGAACCTCCACGAGTATCCAGCTAAAGGGAGACCAGAGACTGCTACCTTGAGCCAAACTCAGGGTGAGTCCCCGCAGAGACCCTAGTGTGGTGCAGCCCCGCCCAAGGGCAGCCTGGGCCCAACCCAGTTCTGTTCCAGAGATCCTGGGGAACGGCAGGAGCTGCAGAGGGCCCTGATCCACCCACAGGAACCTCCACAGTTGTCCAGCCAAAGGGAGACCAGAGACTGCTACCTCTAGCCACTGGGGAGCCCAAATTCAGGGCAAGAGTCGCTCCAGAGACCCCAGCGGAAAAAGCCCCACTCAAGGGTGGCCTGGGCCCACCTCAGTTCCGCTCCAGAGTTCCTGGGGACCGGCAAGAGCTGCAGAGGGCCCTGATCCGCCCTCAAGAACCTCCACGGGTATTCAGCTAAAGGGAGACCAGGGACTGATACCTCTAGCCACAGGGGAGCACAAACTCAGGGTAAGAGTCCCCACAGAGACCCTAGCGCTAGGCAGCCCCGCCAAAGGGCAGCCTGGGCCCGTCCCAGTTCCAGTCTAGAATTCCTGAGGACCGGCAGGAGCCCTAAAGGACCCTGACCCGCCCTCAGGAACCTCCACGGTTGTCCAACCAAAGGGAGACCAGGGTCAGCTACCTCTAGCCACAGGGGAGCCCAAATTCAGGGCAAGAGTCACTCCAGAGACACCAGCGCGAGGCAGCCCCGTCCAAGGGCAGACTGGGCCCACCCCAGTTCCACTCCAGAATTCCTGTGGACCGGCAGGAGCCCTAAAGAACCCTGACCCGCCCTCAGGAACCTCCACGGTTGTCCAACCAAAGGGAGACCAGGGTCAGCTACCTCTAGCCACTGGGGAGCCCCAAATCAGGGCAAGAGTGACTCCAGAGACACCAGCACGAGGCAGCCCCGTCCAAGGGCAGACTGGGCCTGCCCCAGTTCCGCTCCAGAGTTCCGAGGGTCCGGCAAGAGCTACAGAGGGCCCAGATCCACCCTTAGGAAACTCCACAGGTGTCCAACTAAGGGTTGACCAGAGTCTCATTGCTACCAGCCACAGAGGAAGGCACACCCAGGGTAAGAGTGGCCTCCAGAGACCCCAGCATGAAGAGGCCATACCCTAGTGTGCTCTGGGCCCGCCTCAGTTCTGCTCCACAGTCCCTATGGTCAGGTGAGACTGAAGGCCCCAAACCGCCCTTAGGGAATATCAGGGTGCCCAGTTGAAGGCAGACCACAGCCTGCTAGCCTCTAACCCCAGGGGAGCTCACACTCACTGTAAGGGTCACTCACAGACTCTCCAGCTTGTGACTCTGCCTAAGTGAGACCTGAGCCCACCTCTAGTTCCACTCCAGAGTTCCTGTTCACCAGCAGGAGTGCAAGAGAAAAGCAAAACAGCCCTCAGGGGCCACCTCAGGAGCCCAGCCAAAGCCACTTCCCTCTAGAGGTATGTCCACTACATCTGCCACCAACTTTAGAGACAGTAGTGCCCATCTGAGGACACTGGGAGAATATAAGTACCTCCAAGGTGAGACACAGGTAATCTGGAGTGTCAATACAAGATTATAGGATAGAAGCCACAATACCTCACATTGGTATTTCAAGAAAGGAAGATACAAAATCAACATGAGAAAACAAGGGAAGAAAGTGCCCCAAATAAACCTCGATACCACTGTAACAGAATCCATTGACAACACAGCTGATGAAATGTCAGAGAAAGAATTCAGAATGTACATAATTAAAATGATCAGCAAACTAAAGAATGACATAAGTGAACAATTATAGGCAAAAATTGATCAATCCAACAAAGATATAGGAGAGCAAATAAAAGCAACCATCAATCATTCTAACAAAGAGATGAGAGCAATTACAAGTAGCAAAAGATTAAGAAAGAGCTAGAGATCGTGAAAAAAAAAATAATCAGGAATTCTTGAAATGAAGGAAACAATAAACCTAATAAAAAACTCAATAGAAAGCATTACCAGCAGACTAGATAACCTGGAAGACAGAACCTCAGATAATGAAGACAAGATATACAATCTTGAAAATAAATTTGACCATACAATGAAGATGGTAGAAAATCATGATCAGAACATACAAGAAATATGGGACAGCATCA
Source organism: Geosciurus inauris (assembly GCA_004024805.1). Classification (NCBI taxonomy): domain Eukaryota; kingdom Metazoa; phylum Chordata; class Mammalia; order Rodentia; family Sciuridae; genus Geosciurus; species Geosciurus inauris. The sequence continues at coordinate 16,647 of PVHX01011114.1, read as the reverse complement.
AAAGACCAAATCTAAGATTTATTGGGATAGAAGAAGGCGCAGAATTTCAAACCAAAGGAATGCACAATCTCTTCAATGAAATAATATCAGAAAATTTCCCAAGTATGAAAAATGAAATGGAAAATCAAATACAAGAGGCTTACAGAACACCAAATGTACAAAATTTCAACAGATCTACACACGAAGGCACATTATAATGAAAATGCCCAACATACAGAATAAGGATAGAATTTTAAAGGCCACCTGAGAGAGGAACCACATTACATATAAAAGGAAAACAATTCGTATCTCAGCAGATTTTTCAACCCAGACACCAAAAGCCAGGAGATCATGGAATAACATATTCCAAGCCCTAAAAGACAATGGATGCCAACCAAGAATCCTATATCCAGCAAAACTGAGCTTCAGATTTGATGACAAAATAAAAACTTTCCATGATAAACAAAAGTTCAAAGAATTTACAGCAAGAAAGCCTGCACTACACAGCATTCTTGGCAAAATATTCCACGAAGAGGAAATAATAACCAACAATGAAAATCTACAAAGAGAGGAACTACACTAGAGGAAAGACCATTCAAAAGAGAAAACAACTCAAGGTAAAAACCAACAACAAACCAAAATGACTGGAATTACAAACCATATTTCAATAATAACCCTGAAGGTAAATGGCCTAAATGCACCAATGAAAAGACATAGACTGGGGCTGGGATTGTAGCTCAGCGGTAGAGCGCTTGCCTCGCATGCGTGAGGCCCTGGGTTCGATCCTCAGCACCACGTACAAAGCAATAAAATAAAGACATTGTGTCCATCTACAACTAAAAAAAATTTAATAAATAAATAAATAAATAAAAGACATAGACTGACAGACTGGATTAAAAAAAAAGACCCAATAATATGCTGTCTTCAAGAGACTCATCTCACAGGAAAACACATCCACAGACTAAAAGTGAAAAGGTGGGAAAAAACATATCACTCACATGGATCCCGCAAACAAGCAGGAGTTTCCATCCTCATATCAAATAAAGTGGACTTCAAACCAAAGATGGTGAAAAGAGATAAAGAAGTTTATTTCATACTACTTAAGGGAATCATACATCAACAAGACATAACAGTCATAAATATCTATGCCCCAAATAATGGAGCTTCTACATATATCAAACAAATCCTTCTCAAATACAAGAATCAGATAGACCACAACACAATAATACTTGGAGACTTTAACACAGCTCTTTCACCATTGGATAGATCTTCCAAACAAAAAATGAAGAAACCATAGACCTCAATGAAACTATCAATAATTTAGACTTAACAGACATATATAGAGTGTTCCATCCATCAACGAGTGAATACACTTTTTTCTCAGCTGCACATGGATCCTTTTCCAAAACAGATCATATGTTATGTCATAAAGCCAGTCTTAGCAAATACAAAAAAATAGAGATACTAAACCTGCATCATATCTGACCACAAAGGAATAAAATTACAAATCAATGACAGATTAAAAAGCAGTAACTATTCCTTCACCTGGAAACTAAATAATATGCTATTGAATGACGCATGGATAATAGAAGACTTCAAGGAAGAGATACAAAAATTCTTAGAGGCAAATGAAAACTCCTATACAACATATCAAAATCTTTGGGATGCCATGAAGGCAGTGCTAAGAGGAAAGTTCATAGTACTAAACTCATTCATTAGAAGAAGTAAAAGTCAACAAATAAATGACAAAAAGAAGAAGTAAAAGTCAATAAATCTTCGACTCAAAGCCTTAGAAAAGGAAGAACAAATTAACACCCAAAAAAGTAGACGACAGGAAATAATCAAAATCAGGGCTGAAATCAATGAAATTGAAACAAAAAAAGCAATTCAAAAAATTGACAAAACAAAAAGCTGGTTCTTTGAAAAAATAAACAAAATTGACAAACCCTTAGCCACCCTAACAAAAAGAGGGAGAAAACCCAAATTACTAAAATTCAAGAGGAAACAGGAAATATCATGACAGACAATACTGAAATACAGAGGATAATTTGAAACTATTTTGAAAATTTATACTCCAGTAAAATAGAAAACCCTGAAGACACTGACAAATTTCTAGAGGCATATGACCTACCCAAACTGAACCAAGAGGACATACACAACTTAAACAGATCAATTTCAAGCAAGGAAATAGAAAATGCCATCAAGAGCCTGAAAACCAAGAAAAGCCCAGGTCCAGATGGATTCTCAGCTGAGTTCTACAAGACTTTCGAAGAAGAATTAATACCAATTCTCCTCAAACTATTTCATGAAATAGAAAAGGAGGGAACCCTACCAAACTCATTCTATGAGGCAAGTATCACCCTGATTCCAAACCCTGACAGGGACACATCAAAGAAGAAGAATTCAGACCAATATCCCTGATGAACATAGATGCAAAACTTCTCAATAAAATTCTGGCAAATCGCATACAAAAACATATCAAAAAAATAGTACACCATCATCAAGTGGGGTTCCTCCAAGGGATGCAAGGTTGGTTCAACATACAGAAATCAATCAATGTAATACATTACATCAATAGAATTAAAGATAAGAATCATATGATTTTATCAATTGATGCAGAGAAGGCATTTGACAAAATACAACACGCTTTTATGCTCAAAACACTAGAAAAATGTGGGATAGAAGGAACATATCTCAACTTTGTAAAAGCTATCTATGCTAAACCCAAGGCCAACATCATCCTAAATGGAAAAAATTGGAATCATTCCCTCTGAAAACAGGAACTAGACAGGGATGCCCTCTCTCACCACTGCTATACAACACAGTCCTTGAAACACTAGCCAGAGCAATTACACAGATGAAAGAAATTAAAGGGATACGAATCGGAAAAGAAGAACTCAAACTATCATTATTTGCAGATGAAATGATTCTATACTTAGAGGATCCAAAAAATTCTACCAGAAAACTTTTAGAACTAATAAATGAATTCAGCAAAGTAGCAGGATATAAAATCAACACCCACAAATCAATTGCATTTCTATACATCAGTGATAAACTCTCTGAAAGAAAAATTAGGAAAACTATCCCATTCACAATAGCCTCAAAAAAAAATAAAACACTTGGGAATCAATTTAACAAAAGAGGTGAAAGACCTCTACAATGCAAACTACAAGACACTGAAGAAAGACATTGAAGAAGACCTTAGAAGATGGAATAATCTCCCATGCTCCTGGATAGGCAGAATCAATATTGTCAAAATGGCCATACTTCCCAAAGCACTATATAGATTCAATGCAATTCCAATTAAAATCCGAATGTCATTTCTTATAGAAATAGAAAAGACAATCATGATATTCATTTGGAAGAATAAGAGACCCAGAATAGCCAAAGCAATCCTTAGCAAGAAGAGTGAAGCAGGAGGCATCACAATACCTGACCTCAGATTATAATACAAAGCTATAGTAACAAAAACGGCATGGTACTGGCACCAAAATAGACATGTAGACCAATGGTATAGAATAGAAGACACAGAGCAAACCCACTTACATACAGTTACCTTATACTAGACGAAGGAGCCAAACACGTACAGTGGAGAAAAGAAAGTCTCTTCAACAAATGGTGCTGGGAAAACTGGAAATCCTTATGCAGCAGAATGAAACTAAACCCCTATCTCTCACCATGCTCAAAATTCAAAGTGGATCAAGGGCCTGGAAATCAGACCAGAGACCCAGCATCTAATAGAAGAAAAAATAGGCCCAAATCTTCATCATGTCAGATTAGGACCTTACTTCCTTAACAAGACTCTTATAGCACAAGAAGTAAAATCAAGAATCAATAAATGGGATGGATTTAAACTAAAAAGCTTCTTCTCAGCAAAAGAAATAATCAATGAAGTGAACAGAGAGCTGACATTGTGGGAACAAATCTTTGCCACACACACATCCGATAGAGCACTCATCTCCAGGATATATAAAGAACTCAAAAAACTTATCACCAAAAAAACTAACAACCCAATCAATAAATGGGCCAAAGAGCTGAACACAAACTTCACAGAAAATATACAATCCATCAACAAACATATAAAAAAATGTTCAACATCTTTAGCAATCAGAGAAATGCGAATCAATACTACCCTAAGATTCCATCTCACGCCAGTCAGAATGGCAATTATCAAGAATACAAACAACAATAAGTGTTGGCGAGGTTGTGGGGAAAAAGGCATGCTCATACATTGCTGGTGGAACTGCAAATTGGTACAACCAATCTGGAAAGCAGTATGGAGATTCCTTAGAAAACTTGAAATGTAAACACCATTTGAGCCTGCTATCCTACTCTTAGGTCTATACCCAAAAGACTTAAAAACAGCATATTACAGTGCTGCAGCCACTTCAATGTTTATAGCAGCGCAATTCACAATACCTAAACTGTGGAGCCAACCTAGACACCCTTCAACAGATGAATGGATAAAGAAACTGTGGTATATATACACAATGGAATATTACTCAGCAATAAGAGAGAATAAAATTATGGCATTTGCAGGTAAATGGATGGAGTTGGAGAATATCATGCTAAGTGAAATAAGCCAATCTCAGAAAACCAAATGCCAAATGTACTTATTGATAAGTGGATGCTGATCCATAATGTGGGGAAGGACATGGGAACAATGGTGGAACTCTGTTCACTGGGGTGTAAAGGGGGAGGGGGCATGGGGACAGCAAAGGTGGTGGAATATGATGGTCATAATCACCCTAACTTTATGTATGACTGCATATATGTTGTGATTCTATACAACATACAACTAGAGAATTGATGTTATCCTCTATCTATGTACAATGAATCAATTTGCACTGTTAACATGTAAGCCTAAATAAAACAAATTAAAAAAAGAGAAAATTGAAATAGAAGTGGAGAAAAAAAAATAGAAAGGAAATGCATTCTGCTATCATGTATAACTAATTAGAACAAATAAAAAATAAAAATTAAAAAAAAGAATAAAAAAGAAATGGCATGATAAAGAAAGATTTATATATAAGGTGTCCCCCAAAAGCTCATGTGTAAGACAATGCAAGAAAGTTTAGAGATGAAGTAATTGGTTTATGAGACCCTTAACCTAATCAGTGTTTTAATCTTATGATAGGGATTAAGTGGGTAGTGACTGTAAGCAGGTAGTGTATGACTGGATGAGGTAGGTCCCTGTTGCTATTGTTCCTTTGTGGCTTATACTTGGAAGGCAGTGCACTTGAACATGCAAGCTCTCTCTCTCATTACGTCTTCCACCATAATCTTCCACCATGATGTTCTGTCTTGCCTTGGGCCCTAACGAGCAGAGTCAGATTCTATGAACTAAGACTTCTGAAACCATGATCCCCAAAACCAATATTTTCTCCTTTAATTGGTATTGTCAGGTCTTCTGGTCACAGTGACAAAAAAGCTTAACAAAAACAGAAATTGGAGCCAGGCACCGTGGTGCACACGTGTAATCCCAGCACTTTGGGAGGCTAAGACAGGAGAATCTTGAGTTCAAAGCCAACCTCAGCAATGGCAAGGCACTATGCAATTCAGTGAGACTGTCTCTAAATAAAACACAAAATAGGGCTGGGATGTGGTCAAGTACCCCTGAGTTCAATCCCCGGTAAAAAAAAAAAAAAAAAAAAAACACAAAAACAAACAAACAAAAAAAATTGGTACCAGGAGTGGGGTCATTGATATTACTAAACTGACCATGTGGTTCAGAAGCTTTTGGAGCATTTTGGAATTTGTAGGAGAAATTTTGAGAAGTTTAGAAATGCAAGCTAGAAAAGCTTTACATTGTTTTAAGTGGACTTTAATGGGCAATTCTGGTGGGAGCTCAGACAACCAGAATGCCAATAGGACTGTGTGTGGTAAAATCAGGACTCTTGAGGTTTTAGAAGAGAAGGAAGACTACAGGAAATTGGACTAGAAGCCATTCATGTTGTGTTCTCATTAACAAGTTGTCTGAATTTTGTCCATGTCCTGAGACTTTCTGTGAGGCTGAATTAAAAAGTGATGGACTTCTTAATCCAGCAGAAAAAATTTCTAAGCAGCACAGTATTCAGGCAATGGCATGGATATTGCTGGTGGCTTTTAGCCAAGTTTATTGTGATAATCAGGATCAGAAAGATTTGAAAAATCTGGACTTAAAAAATGGGAGTAAAACTGGGGCTAAGGAAATTGTGGTTGTTAAAGACATTACAACCACTAAAGAGGCTCTGCTAAATATTTTACCCAGTAACAACAGGAAAGATGGCTTGAGGACTTCTCAGGAATTGGCAAGATCATTTCAGGCTCAAGGGTATAAAAGTGAAAATTATTTTGATAAGAGATCACTGGGGCACCCTGCTTGCACAAGGGGGCCTAGGAAGTTGTTTCCTCATCCATGCTCAGCCACCCAGAAACTCAAAAGGCTGCTGCAGCCATGATTCATGCTATTGAAGATGATGGCAGACCTTGGCAGCAATCATGTGCTTCTGGTTCTTCAGGAATGATAATGTTGGAGTTAGAGGGTGATGGAGACTTCCACTAAGATTTCAAAGGAAGATTTGTGAAGCCAAGCAAAATGCTGCAGGGTCAGAGTTCCTGTGGCTGCTCCTGAGAGGTCAATGTGTGGAGATGTGAGGAGGAAGCTGAAGTTGCAATAGAGACACCCAAGATTATGAAATGCCAGTATCATAGAACATCTGCTGAGGAAAGCTGCAGGATTTGAGTAGAGATAAGCCCACAAAGAAGGCATGTGGGCCACAACTAGCAAAGCCACAGGGGAAAAGCTACACAAGCCCTTTGAAGAGAATATCACAATGTCATGTGCCTCAGATGCTAGAAAAGAAGGTACAGGACTTGTTTTCCCAGATGGATTTTGGTATTGCTTTGGTTCCATCCTTTCTTTCTATACCCCTATTTCTCCATTTTGGAATAGAAATGTTTACTTCATATATATATATATATATATACACACATATATATACACACACACACACACACACGTAACTTACTTTTGATTTTTTATAGGGGCTCACACTGAAAGGAGGTTTTGAACTTGGACTTTTGGGCAGTGGTAAAACTATTAAGACTATGGGGACTCTTGGAAATGGACTAAATGTATTTTGCATTGTATGATGGGAATGAGCTTTTGTTGGCCAGGAGTAGAATATTATGGTTTAGATGTGAGGTGTCCCCAAAAGCTCATGTGTGAGATAATGCAAGAAAATTCAGAGGTGAAATGACTGGGTTATGAGAACTTTAACCTAATAAATGTTTTAATTCCTCTGATAGGGATTAACTGGGTGGTGACTACATGCAGGTAGGGTGTGGCTGAGAAAGTATGCCTGTGGAGTTTATATTTTGTCTGTGAGGAGAGCTCTTTTTTTCTCTCCCTCCTCTCCCACTCTCTGCTTTCTGATTATGTCCTCTACCACACTCTTCCACCATGACATTCTGCCTTTGCCTTGAGCCTTGAGAAATGGACTCAGCCTTCTATGGAGTGAGACTTCTAATACTGTGATTCCACCAAATAAACTTTTTCTCCTCTAATTGTTCTTGTCAGGTCTTATGATCACAGTAGCAAGAAAGCTGACTAAAACACTAATACCACCATGTCTTCACACCACTATCAAAGACCTGAAAATTGTGATAGTAACTAAAAGTCAATATAAAATTGTACATGTATTATAAGTGGAAGAATATTTGGTATCATTCACCTTTAACTTACTAAAGTACAATGTGAGAGCTGTTCACAAGAGCTAAAACTTCACAGGATAGTGGACTTCAATACATGAAAAGATAAGGCACACTGTCCCTAAGGTCTAAAGAATTTCTTAAAATTGGGAAGAAAAAGAGCACCACAAACAGAAAAATAGGCAAAAAAAAAATTAAAAATTTATAGAAAAATAAATGTCAATGGCCATTAAACACAGAAAAAGAGCCAGATATGGTGGCTTATGCCTGTAATCCCAGCAACTCAGGAGGCTGAGGCAGGAGTTTAGGGGCAGCAATTTAGAAAGACTCAGCAACTTAGTGAGGCCCTTTGTCAAAATAAAAAAGAGAACACAGCTCAATAGCTAAGCACCCTTGGTTCAATCCCTAGAACAAAAATAAACAAATAAAAAAAAAACACAGGAAGAGATATTCTGTTAATAATAAGAAAATATAATTATTATATTACCTGTCAGACAAATAACTTTTGACCAACTACTGAGCCACATTCCCAGTCCATTCTTTTTGTTTTGTTTTATTTTGTTTTGGTTTTGGTTTTGGTTTTTAATTTTGAGATAGGGTCTCACTAAGTTGCTTAGTGCCTCACTAAATGGCTGAGCCTGACTTTGAACTTGGCATCCTCCTGCCTCAGACTCCCAAGAGACTGGGATTACAAGTGTGTGCCACTGTAGCCAATAACCATATAATCTTCTTAATCAGCCTACAAAGAAAAAGGTATTGTATTGTATTGATTAGACAAAAAGTTTATTCCCAGTGAATGGAAACCCAGCAATGTATGGTATATAACATATATGAATTTACTTTTTAACCCAATAATCATGCTTCTGTAAATATTGCCCCAAGACACCATGGTAGGCAGAATTCTAAGACAGCTCCCAAGAGTCTAAGGTTTTAAACACAAAATACTAATGAAAAGGGAATTTTGTTAATGTAACTAAAGTCCTTAATCGATAGACTTTGATATGGGAGATTACCTAAGAAAGCCTGACCTAATCACTTGAGCAATTTAAAAGCAAATTTTTCTCAAACTGGTCACAAAATAGAAATTCTGAGAGATGCAAAGAATGAAAGAGATGCGATATGAGGTGTCTTTTCCTATTCTGAAATAGAAGGGGCTACAGCACAAAGACCAGAGAAAAGCCTCTAGAAACTATAAGAGAAATCCCTGGCAGAGTCAATACCAGACACTTAAACCCTTCTACTGCCACTGACTGAATTCTGTCAACAATAATAATAAGTAAGTGTTTGCCCAGAGCCTCTATATGAGCACTCAACCTTGCCAACAACTTGATTTCAGCCTTGTACTACTCAGAGCAGGAAACTCAGGCAATTTGAGCTGGACTTCTCACCTACAAAGCTAAGAGCTAATAAATGGGAACTTTTTTTTAATTGTTCAGATTGTTAGGATTTAGTTGTGCAGGAGTAGAAAAGATATAGACACATGTAAATATAATATAAGCCAGACTAATAATTTTGGCATAATTTATATTAGCAAAACAATGGAAAGAACTCATGTCCACCAATAGGAGACTTGAAGAATAAACTCTAGCACATCTACACAATAAAGTATTATACAACTCTTAGAGGGAAAAATGAATGAAGAAGAGTTTTATTTTCTGCTAAGAAATAATCTCCAAGATATATAATTATGAGAAAAATGCAAAGGTAGGTCAATGTTTACAGTTCTACATCTTCTGCTTAAAAAAACTTAGAGGGAAATACAACATATTTTTAAAAGGATCTATTAGAAGAATAGACCAAAAAACCAACTTATATATTACCAATAAAAGCAGTGCTATACAGAATTTTCTACAAGAACAGCCATGCTCTTCATTTGTGCTGCCCAATATAGTAGCCACTAGCTTATTATATCAGATAGGGAGTGGGTACTTAAAACTTTGAAATGTAGATAGCACTTAAAAATAATTTTTCATTTTATTTAATTTTTGTTATTTCAATTTGAATAGAAACTTGGCTAGTACGTATGGTATTAGACAAAGTCTACAAAGGGAAGAGGAGGGGGAATTAATTTGGAAGCACATTCTATACATGTGCCTAGTTACATATAGAAATTGCTTAACTGTTTTCCATAATTTGGTATTTTAATTTAACTATGGGAAGAAAAAACAAGAAATAAAAACCTCTCTAATTCTAAAACATTCTGAAACAAACCTATTAATTTAGTGGTTAATCAGGCAGAGCAGAGATTTAAAGGCTAACCAGGCAGAGGGGAGGTTTATTTATTTTAAGTACTTTAACTCATGATATTTTATTTATAAAACCCAATGGCATATGCTAAAGACAAGAGAATGAAACATGCATTTGACTATATTTTATTTTGAAACTATTATATGTACATTTTGCCATGCAACATTTTGTCCATGTAAATGAAAAGCTTAAGAATTAAGACTCTTGATGAAAGAACAAAGATAAGTAAATAAAAAGTATCAATATGAATTCTTATCTCAATAATAAAAACAAAACAATCTGCTTATTGCCCTTCTCTGTCCACTGATATGCCTAGAAATAAGGTCAACTCTTAACCATAATGCCTCAGTTGCTGTTTGTAAGTAACAATTTCTGATAAAAGGAAAAAAGTTTTTGAAAATGAATGATTCTAAACCTGAGCCACAAAATGTACACAAAGAGCCTAGAACATTGTACATGAGAAAGTGAGAAAGCAAAACATTGAACATGTGGATATGTGCACATATTCAAAATACTCAACAGCAAAGAAGGAATAGGTAGATCAAAAGAAAAACAAAGACTGTACTGGATTAAACATATACATATATAAACCAGAAGTTCATAATGATGCCATTTAAACTTCCCTATTAGAGATTACTACAGCACCAATCATTACTCAGAAAATTAACAGTCAAGAGGTTATTCTGTCTTTCCTGAAATAACTGCATTTCAGGGTCACCTTTACAATATTTTTTGTTAAAGAATTCTACTTAAATTTAAAAAAAGACAGAATTAGAATCACCACTTCACATCTGCTAATGAAGCTATTAATCAGTAAAACATAAGATGAATAATGCAGTTTCTCAATAGATCAATGGTGCAGAAACAAAAAGGGAGGGAAAGCTGTTTTAGAATAAGAGAAACTTACAAGATATGATGACTGAATATACATATAGTCCTTATTTACATCATGACTTAACCAAAAAAAGACAACTTTAAGACAATGACAGAAGCTTCTATATCGACTACATATTAGATACTATCAAGAAATTATAGCCAGTATTTTGAGATAATAATGCCATCAGGACTTATGGTAGTAACTCAAATCAAAGTAAAAATAAAAAGGTCCTTATCAGTGACACATACTAAATTATTTACAGGCAAAATTGACATTATGACTGGAATATATAATTCAGGAGACAAAATCAGAAGTAAAAAGGAAGAAACTGGAAAAAAGTAGGGAAGAGATGAAAAAGTGGCAGAATATTCATAAAAGCTAAAAGTTAGTGATAGGTATATAGGAGTTCACTACACTTTTTTAATACTGCTTTTTTAACACATAAAGCAGACATTCTCTTTCATTTCTTGTTGTTGTTCTTTGAAAATGAATGTCTTTCAGAGTCTATCTCTATTCCAATCTTTTAAAAAATTTTAATTTAATTGATTAATTTATTTATATTTATTCTACTTAGGTATACATGATAGCAGAATACATTTTGATTCATTGTACACAGATAGAGCACAACTTTTCCTTTCTCTGGTTGTACGTGATGTAGAATCACATCATATATGCATAGCTAGGGCTATGATGTCCATCTTATTTAACCATCTTTACTGTCGCCATGCCCTCTCCCCATTTCTCTCCTGTGTCCAAAGTCCCTCCATTCTTCGCATGTCCCCTCCCCCATTATGGATCAGCATCCACTTATCAGAAAGAACATTCAGCATTTGGCTTTTTGGGATTGGCTTACTTTGCTCAGCATGATATTCTTCAACTCTATCCATTTACCCAAATGCCAAAATTTTATTGCTGAGTAATATTCCATTGTGTATATGGACCACAGTTTCTTTATCCATTCAGCTATTGAAGGGCATGTAGGTTGGTTCCACAGTTTAGCTATTGTGAATTGAGCTGCTAAAAACATTAAAGTGACTGTGTCACTATAGTATGCTGTTTATAAGTACTTTGGGTATAGACTGAGGAATGGGATAGTTGGGTCAAATGGTGGCTCCATTCCAAAGTTTCTAAGAAATCTCCATACTGCTTTCCAGATTGGTTGTACCAATTTGCAGTCCCACCAGCAATGTATGAGCATGCCTCTTCCCCCACAACCTCGCCAACACTTGTTGTTGTTTGAATTCTTTTTTTAAAATATTTTTTAGCTATAGATGGACACAATATTTATTTGTTTAAATATTTTTAAAATTTTTTTAGCTTTAGATGGACACTTTATTTGTTTATCTGTATGTTTGTTTATGTGGTGCTGAGGATCGAACCCAGTGCATCACACATGCTAGGCAAGCGCTCTACCACTGAGCCACAATCCCATCACCTGTTGCTTTTATTCTTCATAACTGCTATTCTGACTGGCGTGAGATGAAATCTTAGTTTTGATTTGCATTTCTCTAATTGCTAGAGATGTTGAACATTTTTTCAGATGTCTCTTAATCCATTGTACATCATCTTCTGAGAAGTGTTTGTTCAGCCCCTTAGCCCATTTATTGATTGGGTTGCATGTTTTTTTGGTGTAAAGTTTTTTGAGTTCTTTATATATCCTGGAGATCAGTGCTCTATCAGATGTGCATGTGGCAAAAAATTGTTCCTGGAATGTAGGCTGTCTGTTCACTTCATTGATTGTTTCTTTTGCTGAGAAGAAATTTTTTAGTTTGAATCCATCCTTATTGCACTGTAGGAGTCTTGTTAAGGAAGTAAGGTCCTAATCCTACATGATGACGATTTGGGCCTAATTTTTCTTCTATTAGGTGTAGAGTTTCTGGTCTAATTCCCAGGTCCTTGATCCACTTTGAGTTGAATTTAGTGCATGGTGAGAGATAGGGATTTAGTTTCATTTTGCTGCACACAGATTTCCAGTTCTCCCAGCACCATTTGTAGAAGAAGCTATCTTTTCTCCAGTGTACATGTTTGGCACCTTTGACTCATATAAGATAACTGTATTTAAGTGGGTTTGTCTCTGTGTCTTCTCTTCTGTACCATTGGTATACATGTCTATTTTGGTGCCAGTACCATGCCATTTTTGTTACTATAGCTTTGTAGTATAGTTTAAGGTCTGGTAGGTATTGTGATGCCTCCCGCTTTACTCTTCTTGCTAAGAATTGCTTTGGGTATTCTGGGTCTCTTACTCTTCCAAATGAATGTCATGATTCCCTTTTCTATTTCTATAAGGAATGATGTTGGGATTTTAATTGTAATCACATTGAATCTATATAGCGCTTTGGGTATTATGGCCATTTTGACAATATTGATTCTGCCTATCCAAAAGCATGGAGGATTTTTCCATCTTCTGAAGTCTTGTACAATTTCTTTGTTTAGTGTCCTGTAGTTTTAATTATAGAGGTCTTTCACCTCTTTTGTTAAATTGATTTCCAAGTATTTTATTTTAGGCTATTGTGAATGAGATAGTTTTCATAATTTTTCTTTCAGAGGGTTTATCGCTGGTGTATAGAAATACAATTGATTTATGGGTGTTGAATTTATATCCTGCTACTTTGCTGAATTCATTTATTAATTCTAGAAGTTTTCTGGTGGAATTTTTTGGATCCTCTAAATATAGAATCATGTCATCTGAATATAATGATAGTTTGAGTTCTTCTTTTCCTGTTTGTATCCCTTTGATTTCATCTGTCTAATTGCTCTGGCTAGTGTTTCAAGGACTGTGTTGAATAGCAGTGGTGAAAGAGGGCATCCCTGTCTTGCTTCTAGTTTTTCTCCATTTAGGATGATGTTGGCCTTGGGTATAGTTGAGGTATGTTCCTACCATCCCTAGTTTTTCTAGTGTTTTGAACATAAAGGGGTGCTATATTTTGTCAAATGCTTTCTCTGTATCTATTGATAAAATCATGATTCTTATCTTTAAGTCTACTGATGTGATGGATTACGTTAACTGATCTGAATATGTTGAACCAAACTTGCATTCCTGGGATGAACCCCACTTGATCATAGTGCACTATCTTTTTAATATGTTTTTGTATGTGATTTGCCAAAATTTTAGTGAGAATCTTTGCATCTATGTTCATCAGGAATATTGATTTTTCCTTGATGTGTCTCTATCTGGTTTTGGTATGAGGGTGATACTTGACTCATAGAATGAGTCTGGAAGGGTTCCTTCCTTTTCTATTTCATGGAATAGTTTGAGGAGTATTGGTATTAATTCTTCTTTGTAAGTCTCATAGAACTTGGCTGAGAATCCATCTGGTCCTGGGCTTTTCTTGGTTGGCAGGCTCTTGATGGCATTTTCTAAGCCTTGCTTGAAATTGATCTGTTTAAGTTGTGCATGACCTCCTGGTTCAGTTTGGGTAGGTCATATGTGTCTAGAAATTTGTCGGTGTCTTCAGGGTTATCTATTTTACTGGAGTATAAATTTTCAAAATAGTTTCTAATTATCCTCTGTATTTCAGAAGTGTCTGTTGTGATATTATCTTGTTCATCACAAATTTTAGTAATTTGGGTTTTTTCTCTCCTTCTTTTCATTAGGGTGGCTGAAGGTTTGTCAATTTTGTTTATTTTTTCAAAGAACCAGCTTTTTGTTTTGTCAATTCTTTGAGTTGTTCCTTTTGTTTTAATTTCATTGATTTCAGCCCTGATTTTAATTATTTCCTGTCGTCTACTTCTTCTGGTGTTGTTCTTTTTCTAGGGCTTTGCAATGTAGAGTCAAGTCATTTATTTGTTGACTTTTTCTTCTTTTAATAAATGAGCTTAGTGCAATGAACTTTCCTCTTAGCACTGCCTTCATGATGTCTCAGAGATTTTGATATATTGTACTGGAGTTTTCATGTACCTCTAAGAATTTTTTTATCTCTTCCCTGATGTCTTATGTTATCCATGCATCATTCAATAGCATATTATTTAGTTTCCAGGTGTTGGAGTAGTTTCTATTTTTTAATCTGTCCTTGATTTCTAATTTTATTCCATTGTGGTCAGATAGGATGCAGGGTTAGTATCTCTATTTTTTTGTATTTGCTAAGACTGGCTTTGTGACATAACACATCATCTGTTTTGGAGAAGGATCCACATGCTGCTGAGAAAAAAGTGTATTCGCTCGTTGATGGATGGAACACTCTATATAGTCTAAATTATTGATTGTTTTATTGAGTTCTATGGTTTCTTTGTTTAGTTTTGCTTGGAAGATCTATCCAGTGGTGCGAGAGCTGTGTTAAAGTCACCCAGTATTATTGTGTTGTGGTCTCTTTGATTCTTGTAGTTGAGAAGGATTTGTTTGATATATGTAGATGCCCCATTGTTTGGGGCATAGATATTTATGACTGTTATGTCTTGTTGATGTATGATTCCCTTAAGAAGTATGAAATGTCCTTCTTTATCCCTTTTCACTGATAGTGGTTTGAAGTCCACTTTATCTGATATGAAGATGGAAACTCCTGCTTGTTTACACAGTCCATGTGAGTGCTACATTTTTCCCACCCTTTTACTTTCAGTCTGTGGATGTCCTTTCCTGTGAGATGAGTCTCTTGAAGGCAGCATATTGTTGAGTCCTTTTTTTTTTTTTAATCCAGTCATCCAGTCTGTGTCTTTTAATTGATGAGTTTAGGCCATTCACATTCAGGGTTATTGTTGAAATATGATTTTTAATCCCAGTCATTTTGGTTTATTGACTTTGTTTCTCCTTTGATTGGCCTTTCCTTTGGTATAGTTCCTCTCTTTGTATATTTTCATTGTTGGTTATCATTTCCTCCTCATGGTATATTTTGCTGAGAGTGCTGTGTGGTGCAGGCTTTCTTGCTGTAAATCCTTTTAACTTTTGTTTTTCATGGAAGGTTTTTATTTCATCATGAAATCTGAAGCTCAATTTTGCTAAATATAAGATTCTTGATTGGCATCCATTTTCCTTCAGAGCTTGGTAAATGTTGTTCTATCATCTCCTGGCTTTTAGGGTCTGGGCTGAAAAATCTGCTGAGATCCCAATTGGTCTCCCCTTATATGTAATCTGATTCCTCTCTCTTGCACCCTTTAAAATTCTATCCTTAGTCTATATTCTGATTATTTTCATTATAATGTTCTTTGATGTAGATCTGTTGTAGTTTTGTACATTTTGTGCCCTGTAAGCCTCTTGTATTTGATTTTCCAATTCATTCTTCATAGTTGGGAAATTTTCTGATATTATTTCATTGAAGAGTTGTGCATTCCTTTGGCTTGAAATTCTGTGCCTTCTTCTGTCCTGATAAATCTTAGATTTGGTCTTTTGATGCTATCCCATAATTCTTGTATGTTCTATTCATGATTTCTTACCATCTTCACTGTATGGTCAATTTTATTTTCAAGATTGTATATTTTGTCTTCATTATCCAAGGTTCTGTCTTCCAAGTGATCTAGCCTGCTAGTGATGCTTTCTATTGAGTTTTTTATTTGGTTTATTGTTTCCTTCATTTCAAGAACTTCTGATTGGCTTTTTTTTTTTCACAGTGTGTAGCTCTTTCTTTTTTTTCTTTTTTTTCTTTTATTTATTATTTTTTTCTCAAAAATTGCATTTTAATACATGTTATCAAACATAACAGAAAAAAAAAACAAATTTTCAGAAGCTGTACACACTGTTCACTGAAAACATTTGTTGAGGCAAATAGAAAAATTGTTACAATAATAATTTTTCTAACTTTGCATAAAATTATAAGCAGAATAAATTCCTCATATTAAACACCTTTATATGCACTTTCAATGAACAGTATATGTATATATATTTTTTTAAATCAACCATCTTTACTATACCCATTCCCCTTTCC
>PVHX01011113.1:15283-66302 GCA_004024805.1 Geosciurus inauris | reverse complement strand
TCCCTTGGCTACTCCCTTTCATTCATCCACATACAAGTGGAATGGTTTAGTAATGTCAGGTATTCCCAGAACTGGTGATGTCAATAGAGCAGCTTCTATCTGCTCAAAGGCTCGTCTCTGAGCATCGGCCCAGTGAAACTGTCCAGTCTCTTTAGTAACCTCATATAGTGGCTTTTCCATCTTGGCAAATCCTGGAATCCATAGCTGGCAAAAGCCTGCGGACTCCAGGAACTCTCTTATCTGGCGTGGTGAGGTTGGCTCCGGTATGGCCAAGACAGTTTCTTTTCGGGCTTGCGATAGCCATCTTTGTCCTTGTCAGAGTATGTAATCCAAATAAGTTACCTTAGCTTTGAAAATTTGGGCCTTCTTGGTGGAAGCCCAGTATCCCTTATATCCAAGGACCTGTAATAAGTCCCTTATTCCCTCCAAACATGCCTCCCATGTGGAAGCCGAAATCAGGAGGTCATCCACATACTGCAAGAGATTCAGGTTAGGGTGATCTGTCCAGTACTCACCCAAATCTTCATGTAAGGCCTTGTCAAAAAGGGTTGGAGGGTTTTTGAACCCCTGAGGCAATCTAGTCCATGTAAGCTGTCTGTTGGTGCCTGCGTCGGGATCGTGCCACTCAAAGGCAAATATCTTTTGACTCTTGGGTGCCAATAGGAGACTGAAGAAAGCATCTTTTAAATCTAAGACTGTGTACCAATGATGTTCTGGGGAAAGGGAACTTCCCAGGACATAGGGTGCTGTTTGACTTGTATGGGTTGGGCGCTTGGTTTGAGTTCAACCAAAGTAGGGGGTCTATGTTTGGCTTCCCCCATACCGCCCATTTCAGCCCAAGTTAGTGGGAACTCTTTTGAACAGTCCTTTATATCTTTGTCTGGAGTCTTAGGTCCTTCATATAATTTATATTCTTCCTGTAAGTCCATAACTAAGACATGTATAGGTCTTTCTTGAGCCTCAGTCAAATGAGCCCCATTGGGCCCGAAAGAAATTTGGGCCCACATTTTTGTGAGCAAGTCTCTTCCAAGTAGTGGATAGGGGCAATCAGGAATCACCATAAATGAATGGGTTACCCATCCCATTACCAGATCAACAGTTCTTTGGGTAGTCCATGGATATTGTTTAGTCCCAGTTGCCCCTTGGACCCAAAATTTATGGTCTGATATTGGCCCATTAGCATGAAGCAAGACCAAATGCTGGGCTCCAGTGTCAACCAGAAAGTCTCCCCTCCACTTTTAAAGTTACCCTGGGCTTGGGGAGGGGTTCCGAACCCTGTCCCCTCTAGTCATCCTCCTTGGTGAACATTACCTTGGTCTTGGGTCTCTTTTTGGGGCAGTCTTTAGCCCAATGACCCTCTTCCTTACAATAGGCACATTGGTTCTTACCTAGCACCAGAGAGAGGTTCCCTGTGGTCTCTCTTCTCCACCTCCAGCAATTTGTCTCAGTTTCTTTTTTCTTTAATTGGGCTCTTATGTGGCTGCTAGGAGGACTCTAGCTAAATTTTTATTCTTTTTTCTGCCTAATGTCATAAACTTTAGCCAAATTAGTAGGTTGGCATGCAGCCACCTTGAGACCTGCCAATAGAGCCTAGCAATAGACCAGAAGTCACTCCTTACCTTCTGCCATGTTGTAATCCCAACTTGGGCACCTTAAGGGGAATCCTGCATCTATCTCTGCAGGATTTTGCTTTATATCAGTACATTAGAGTTCAAATTAAATAAGCTTGTATTAATTATAGTCAAGTTAACCATAAACATAAACCTTTGAAATTTACCCTTCATTTTAGACTCTCATTATTTTGATCCTTTTATCACTTACTCTAAACTTTCTTTAACACTTACTTTAAACCCTCTTGTTTCTTTTACCATATGAAGATTCTCTTACTCATAAACACTTCCTTTTTCCTTCCATTAAGTACCATATCTAGAATTCTTCTGTTCACATCCCAAAACAATCCTTGTAAATTTCTGAATTTAGGCAAATTACTCCATTTCAATGCTAAGAAATGCTTTGTTATTTATAGTACTTTAAATTCAACAGTAGAAACCTTCAGGCCTTCATATATAGAACCCAGAACACAAAGAAAGGATAATTGACTCCAATTTGTAAATCAAATTAAGCAAGCCTACATCGTGTACACAAATCAGCCATACAGTGACTGTCTCATTTAAGCAGTGAGGGCAGCAGCTCCGTCCAGGAGCAGGGAATTCTGCAACACAGAATCATAAAGGTACGTTTACAACTAACAAGGTTCTGGCAGTAGCAATACAGAGGCAGGTAGAAAGTCAATGATTTACATGGCTCAACATCCTAGATAGGGAGTGAACTCAGGTTCCAGCATGAGGGCACCACTTAGATTTTAAGGAGAGTAATCACCTAATAAAAACATGGTCCAAGCAAGTAAAACAAAAAATAAACCATTATGACCTATTGTTGAACTGGCTTTCAATCTTAAGATAGAATTAGGCTGGGTTAGAGAATTACATTCATTTACCATTTATGAAAAAACAATGTTTAAGTATATAGAGTTATACCCATTGGGCTTTAAATTAAGTAATTTTGTTTTAGTGATGACAGAGCAATTTTAAATCCTTCATTGAGCAACAACTTTATGAAACCCACAATTATAATGTTTGTCCCATTTATGTTAGGTCTGCTCTATTTACTTTTAACTTAGGTCTGATCTATTTTATTTTTTAACCATAAAAACCAGGTTTAATTAACATTTTAAGTCATCATTTTCTGCTGAAGGAAATCCTGGAAGGAATGATAATTAATTACATTTTAAACATTTTATAGAGAACAATGCCTTTCAATGTTCAACCATGAGGTAATGATTTTAAAGACCTCATTAATTTCATTTGTTTATCCAATTTAAATCAAACTTTTGAATCATGTGAATCAAAGGTATTTGGATCCATTTTTTAGGTTTTAATTCATGAGCGCTCATTATCTGTGCCAATTTTGATATTGTGTACATGGTACACACACACACACACACACACACACATACAACACAACAATAGTAAAGGCCTGCAGATGGATTTCCATTGCAATGTTAGACATTCAAAAAAACTCCATTGTTGGATAAAATACATCTGATCAGAAATCTTAATTTTGGGCGTGCAGAATCAAATTCATGAGCTGAAAAATATAGGTAGCTTATATTTTTAAATATAGGTATCTTGCCTCAATATTTTGATTGAGGCAAGCCAAATAAAAGACCGTTTTTTTCTTTCCTTTCCTTGGTTTGCAGACTGGTCTCTTCTCCAGTAGCTTTACTTACTGAAGTCTTTGCTAAGTTGCAGCTTGCCAGCTTTGGAGCCGCCTGAGAGCCAGTGGGGGAGGGATCGCTACAGGGTGAGTTGCAGCTGGGTAAAGAACACTTGTGACATTTTGCTGCTTCATTGCTGCAAAAGACAGAAAACTTCCCTTTTCTGACTTCAAGTTCTAGCCCTTTATCTCTTTTTTTAATGTCCTTACAAAGACCTAGAATAAGACTCAGTTTGCATTTGTCCCACTTCGTCAGTCTCAGTCAGGTAGACACACAAAAAGAAAACAAAGACAGAAACCACAAGGCTGGCCAGACACAGACGCTCACTGAACACTGTTCATAAGCAAAACTGAAAAAGGTCTGTCGGAGACGGGGCCAGACGCGCAACTGCCACTATGGCTGTCCTCTCCCGCAGAAGCAGAGTGTGAGGCACTTCATCCTCACCCATGGGGTCTGGAACGTCTTCCAGATTCCCCTGACCAGTGCCCCCCAACGTGTCTGCCTAGGCACATCTTAGGTCAGTGGAATTGTCTCCCAGGATGCATCAATCAAGAAGACACACACACAACACAGACACAGAGTTCTTACTGGCCCGTGTTTGACCCTTTGGTTTGGGGGAACCTGAGGCTCTGGGGCATCCCAGATGAGCCCCCATATGTAATGCCCAGACTCACGAGACCACCAGAGACCACCAGGAGTCTGATTCCAAAGCAATCACAAAAGGGTCTTTTATTGCAAGCTCGAGCAGGGTCTGCACACCTTCAACGACGCAGCAGGTAGGGAGGTGTGGCCCCGAGTCTAGGGGAGCAGGGATTTTTATGGATTACAATCACAAGCAGGGGAGTACATGCCTTGGCGTTACATGATTGGGTTAGGTAAAGCACGCGCAGGGAGACAGTGGTCTTGTTGCTACAGGATTGGGTAAGGGTGAGTGTGAGGTCAGTTGACCTTTAGGCTGATAGGTTTGGCTATGGTGGGCCCAATGCTTAATTTAATGATTGGTTGGCTCAGATTGTGAACCGACTCACTGGCACCAGAGCAGTGTGCCATTAAGTGTGTCTCAATTTTTTAGGATCTGGGCGGGGGCTGCTGGGTTGAGAACAAAGGCTCAGAGTCACAAAATGGCGTCGGTCTTGTGCTCTCAATACACACACACACACACACATCTAATCATACACCAAATAACACATTGTGTTTCAATTAACAGTGGGTCACACATACAATGGTGGTTCCATAAAATTATAATGGAGCTGAAAATTTTCTATCACTTAATGATGTAATAATTACAACATTTAAGCACCACACATTATCCATGTGTTTGTGATATTGCTGGTATAAACAAACTTACTGCACTGCCCACTGTACACATGCATAGCACCTGCAATTAAGTACATTATATAACACTTGATAATAAATGACTGCTTCTGGTTTACATATGTATTATACTATATACACTTTTACTTAAGAGCACAATGTTTCTACTTAGAAAATAAGTTTACTGTAAAAGAGTATTCTGCATTTTGCTGGTAGAAACTCCATACACCTTGTGTTTACCATCTCTTAATTGTATAATTTTTTGTGTGGTTGATTTAATCTTTTGTTGTTTTGTTCATCATAGTCCTAGGAACAATAGGCTGTTTTACACACACACACACACACCCTGTATTACACACACACACACACTCACACATACACACCATATAGCCTAGGTGTGTAGTAGGTTATACCATCTAGCCTAGTGTAAGTGCATTCTGCTCTTTGCACAACAACAGAATTTTCTGGTGTATTTTTTGGGATGTATTCCTATTAAGCAATGCATGACCAGATTAAGATGATAAATTTGACTTACTTAAAATAAAAATTGGTCCATGAAGAGAAACTAGTAAGAAATGCTCTAGATAAATGACAGAAAAGAAGAAATGTTCACAAAATATGTGTCTAACACAGGACTGGCTATATAAAAAACTCCTGCAAATCAACAATAAAAAGACAACCAATCAAGTAAAAAGTGAGAAAAATATTTAAATGGACACTTCACAAACAGGATATAATGAAGGTAAAAAGCACATGAAACAAACCAAACACTTAGATAGAAAAAGCCTTGGAAAACATATATTTGATGAAGGGTTAGCATCCAAAATATTCAAGGAATAGTTCAAACAGTGAACAAACAACCTGATATAAAAATGAGGAAAAATATGAGTAAACTTCTTCAGAGAAGATAATAGACATAAAACAAGCATGGAAAATGTGTTCAAGCTGGGTGCAGTGGTGCATGCCTATAATTCCAGTGGCTCAGGAAGCTGAGGCAGGAGGATCATGAGTTCAAAATCAGCTTCAGCAAAAGCAAGTTGCTAAGCAACTCAGTGAGATCCTGTCTCTAAACAAAATATGAAATAGGGCTGGGATGTGGTTCAGTGGTGGAGTGCCCCTGAGTTCAATCTCCGGTACCCTCCACAAACAAAACAAAACAAAACAAAAAATAAAAAGAAAAAAGAAAATATGTTCAACCTCATAAGTCCTTAGAGAACTGCAAACTAACTATACATGCTATGGTTTGAAAATATTTCTTCCAAAATTCAAGTGTTTAAACTTCATGGTCAATATAATAGTGGTAAGAAGTGGAGGCTCTTAAGAGAATAATTAAATCATATGGAGTGCTCCCTTGTGAATGACGTTAAGAGCGTTATAATAGAGGCTTTGTGTTGTTCTGTTTCTTACTTTTTGCTTTAGCCACATACACATCTTTTCTCTCTTTTGGAGGATGTACCAGCAAGGCATCATCTTGGAAGTAAAGTGCAACCTTCACCAGACAACCCAGACCCCCAATATCCAATTTTGGACTGCTCAGCCTCCATAACTGAGAGAAGTTATTTTCTGTTCTTTATACATTACCAAGACATGAGTATATTGTCATAGCAGTACAAAATAGATTAAAACAACATACTTTATTAGAATGGCTAAAATCAAATGCTGACACCACCAAATGCTATACAGATGTATAGAAACAAGAATACTCAGACACTATTGGAGGCAATGGGGAATGGTACACCACTTTGGAAACAGTCTAGCAGTTTCTTATAAACCTAAGTCTTATCAAGTGATTCAGCAATCATGTTCTTTGATATTTAGTTGAAAGAGTTGAAAACTTTCATCTACACAAAACATGGGACACAAATATTTATCAAAGTTTTATTCATAATTACCAAAGTAAACAAAATAAGACATAATTCCTGAGTTCAAACTTAATAAAAATCTGTGGTAATAAACACAATGTGCTATTGAAAAAAGTACTGTATACAGAAAAATAGAACAAAATGGGGAACTCAGAAATAAATTTTTGTGTACATGGTCAATTAAATTAAAAAAAAAATTGAGCCGGGCGCGGTGGCTCAAGCCTGTAATCCCAGCACTTAGGGAGGCTGAGACAGGAGAATCGCGAGTTCAAAGCCAGCCTCAGCAATGGCGAGGCGCTAAGCAACTCAGTGAGACCCTGTCTCTACATAAAACAGAAAATAGGGCTGGGGATGTGGCTCAGTGGTCGAGTGCCCCTGAGTTCAATCCCCAGTACCAAAAAAAAAAAAAAAAAAAAATTGGATGAGGTCTTGTTAAGTTATTAGGTTGACCTTGAACTTCTGGACTCAAGTAATCCTATCTCAGTCTCCTGTAGGACTATAGTTTCATGTTACTGTGGCTGGATGTGGTCAATTAATTTTTGAACAGGATGCCAAGATCATTCAATGGAGATATGATCATAGTTTTTTAATATATTATGCTGGGAAAACCAAGTATTCAAATGAAAAGAATGAAAGTGGACCCATATCATATACAAAAATGAACTCAAAATAGATTGCAGAGCTAAATATGATCAAAATATAATGTTAGAAGAAAACATGAGATTATTTGTATGATGTTGGATTTGAAAATGACTTTGGATATGATGACAAAAACACAGGAAACAAATGAATAAACTGGGTTTAATCAAAATTATAAACTTTGATACATTAAAGGACACAATCATTAGAGTGAAAACTCAGAGTGATTGAAGACATTTGCAAACCATATTCCTTATAAGGGATTAATATAATGAACATTTAAAAAACTCCTACAACTCAACAACAAAAAATAAATAGCCCAATTTAACTTAGGAAAAGAATTGAAAATATATTTCTCCAAAGAATATATACAAATGTCCAATAAGCATATGGAAATATTCTCACCATGAATAATCATTAATGAAATGAAGATCAAAACACAGTGAGATACAAATTTACATTAGATAGCTCTTGAAAAAAATTACAAGTATTGGCAAGAATTTGAAGAATTTAGAACTTTTGTGTGTTGAAAGTAGAAATTTAAAATACTGCACCTGATATGGAAAAGTTTAGAAATTTTTTAAAAAATTAAATAGAATTACCATATGATTCTGTAATTCCAATCTTATATATGTGTTCAAAAAATTGAAAGCAGGGTCTCAGATACTTTTACACTAAATTTCATCTTAGCATTGTTCACTATAGCTAAGTAACACCCCAGACGTCCCCTGATAGATGAATGGATAAATAAAATGTGATGCATAATTCCAAAGGAACATTACTAAGGCATAAAAGCAGTGCAATTCTGATACAAGGTAATGAATGAACCTCAACTGCTGTTATGGCCTGAATATGAGATGGCTTCCAGAAATTCCTGTGTTAATTCAGGAGGATTGTGAGAATTGTAAACTAATCAGAAGATGAATCCATTAGATGGATTAATAATTTGAAGGGACTGAGTGGCAATCATAGGGAGGTGGGGCATACCTAAAAAAAGTAGGTCACTGGGGTAGTGCCTTTGGGGTTTATATATCTTTTTTTAATTAATTTTATTTTTTATACAAACAGAGCACATCTTTTTATTTCTCTTGTTGTACATGATGTAGAGTCACACTATTCATGCAATCATACTTATATATAGGGGTAATAATGTCCATCTCATTCCACAATCTCCCATACACACACACCCTCCCATCCCCTCCTTCCAGTCTGCTCAATTCAAATTACCTCCATTCTTCCCTTGCACCCCCTCCCCACCATTATGGATCATCATCCACTGATCAGAGAAAACATTTGGCCTTTGGTTTTTTGGAATTGGCTTACTTCACTTAGCATGGTATTCTCCAACTCTATCCATTTACCTGCAAAGGCCATAATTTCATTCCTTTTTAAGACTGAGTAATATTCATTGTGTATATATACCACAATTTCTTTATCCATTCATCTATAAAAGGGCATCTACTAGGTTGTTTTCACAGTTTAGCTATTTAAAATTGAGCTGTGACAAATATTAAAGTGGCTGCATCACTGTAACATGCTGATTTTAAGTTCTTTGGGTATAGACCAAGGAGTGGGATAGCTGGGTCAAATGGTGGTTCCATTCCAAGTTTTCTAAGGAATCTCCATACTGCTTTCCAAAGTTGTTGCACCATTTTGCAATCCCATCAGCAATGAATCAGTGTAGATTTTCCCCCACTTCCCCATAAGCACTTATTGCTTGAATTCTTGATAATTGCCATTTTGACTGGAGTGAGATGAAACCTTAGAGTAGTTTTGATTTGCATTTCTCTAATTACTAGAGATGTTGAACATTTTTTTCATATATTTGTTGATTGGTTGTATATCTTCTTTTGTGAAGTGTCTGCTCATTTCCTTAGCCCATTTATTGATTGGGGTTTTTTTTTGTTTTTTTTTTTTTTTTGGTGTTAAGTATTTTTAGTTCTTTGTATATCCTAGAGATTAGTGCTCTGATTTGCATGTGGTAAACATTTGCTTCCATTCTGTAGGCTCTCTCTTTACCTCACTGATTGTTTGTTTTGTTGAGAAGAAGCTTTTTAGTTTGAATATGTCCCATTTATTGATTCTTGATTTTTATTTTTTGTGCTTTATTAGTCCTGTTAAGGAATTCAAGTCCTAAGCTGACATGATAAAGATTTGGGCTTGCCTTTTATTAGATACAGAGTGTCTGGCCTAATACTTAAGTCCTTGATCCACTTTGAGTTGATTTTCATGCAGAGTAAGAGATAGAAGTTTAATTTCATTTTGCTGCATATGGCTTTTCAGTTTTCCCAGCACCATTTGTTGAAGAGGCTATCTTTTCTACGATGTATATTTTTGGCACCTTTGTCTAGTATAAGATAACTGTGTTTATGTGGATTTGTCTCCATGTCCTCTATTCTGTACCATTGGTCTACATGTCTGTTTTGGTGCCAATACCATGCCATTTTTGTTACTATAGCTCTGTAGTATAGTTTAAGGTCTGATATTGAGATGTCACCTGCTTCATTCTTCTTGCTAACAATTGTTTGGCTGTTCTGTGTCTCTTATTTTTTTCAAATAAATTTTATGATTTTTTTCTATTTCCATGTGAAATATCATTGACATTTTGATGGGAATTGTATTAAATCTGTATAATACTTTTGGTAATATGGTCATTTTGACAATATTTATTCTGCCTATCCATGAACAAGAAAGATCTTTCCATCTTCTAAGGTCTTCTTTAATTTCTTTCTTTAGTGTTCTGTAGTTTTCCTTGTAGAGATTTTTCACCTCTTTTGTTAGGTTGATTCCCAAGTATTTTATTTTTTTGAGGCTATTTTAAATGAGATAGTTTTTCTTATTTCTCTTTCAGAAGATTTGTCACTGATGTACAGAAATGCATTTGATTTATAGGTGTTGATTTTATACTCTGCTACTTTGCTGAATTCATTTATTAGTTTTAGAAATTTTCTGGTGGAATTTTTTTGATCCTCTTACTACAGAATAATATCATCAGCAAATAGTGATAGTTTGAGTTCTTCTTTTCCTATTTGTATCCTTAAATTTCAATTGTCTGTCTAATTGCTCTGGCTAGAGTTTTAAGGAGTATGTTGAATAGAAGTGGTAAAAGAGGGCATCCCTTTCTTGTTCCAGTTTTTAGGGGGAATGCTTTCAAGTTTTCTCATTTAGAATGATATTGCCATTGGGATTAGCATATATAGCTTTTACAACGTTGATATGTTTTTTCTATTTTCCCTAGTTTTTCTAGTGTTTTGAACATGAAGGAGTGCTGTATTTTGTTGAATGCTTTGGGTTTATATTTCTCTTGTACCTTGTGCTCACTCTATCTGTGGCTCTTGCTCAATTTCTCTCTCTCCACTTCTCTCCCTCTGCTTCCTGGCTGCCATAAAGTGTACATGTTTCTTTTGCCACATTCTTTTGCCATGCTGCTGTGCCTTATCTCAGACCCAGAGTTATGAAATTGGCTGACCATGGACTGAATCTCTGAAACAGTAAGGTCAAAATAAACTTTGCTTATTCTAATTTGTTCTTTTCAAGTATTTTGGTCAGAAATAAAAATCTGACTAGCCCAAATACATTGTACTAAGTGAAATAAGCCAGACACAAAAGGACAAATATTGCAGAATTCTACCAACATGAGTTATCTGAAGTAGTCAAATCTATAGACAGAAAATAGAATAGAGAGTAACAAAGACTGGGGTGAAGAGAGGGTATTGTTTAAAATTTGCTTTTGGGGGGGGTTGTCAAAAGAGAATATTACAACACAATTGCTCTACAAATTGATTTACTTTGATTCAACCTACTAGAATTGAGTATCAACTCATTCTATAAAATAGAATTTTCTAATGAGATTTTGCCTTTATAGATAGAAATAGGCTTAACCAAGCAGAAAGAGCAAACAAAAAGCAAATTTTTTACTTCAAAATTATTTTATAAAGGTTAAAGCAGAAGAGATGTCCTCATTATGCCAGCCACAAATGGCCTGTTTGGGGATTTGGCCATTATCTCCCTTCTGATTTCTCAGAAGGTCAGAAAAACAACATAATTCCAGCTGGATGCTATGGATTTTGAGCATCATGAGTGATTCTATTTCTATTTGATCCATTGGGTCTCATGCAAGGGCTCATTCTAAACCAATAGTCTTCTAAAAATTTTATTTAATAAGGTTTATGATTTAATGAATGTGGACTTTATGTTTGGGATGATGAGAGATTTCTGGGAATGGATAGTAGCGATACTGCTCATACAACATTGTTAATGTATTTAATGCCACTGACATATATGTATATGCACATATATACATATATATACACACACATACATATATATGAATATATACTTAAGCACACACATATATATGTTTAAAATGGTAAATTTAGTTTTAACAATTTTACCATAATAAAAATTTACACTGGGAAAAATTTAAAATAGGCAAGAAGAAAATGGAGAAGAAAGCAATGTTATGGATGCTAAAGACAAAAGAAGTCAAACTTTTTGGGAGTGGTGTTAACTGTTTCAAGTGCCTTGGATATTTTGACTAAAGTAGAGAAATATATGGAAAACATAAATAATTTAAGATGTTGACAAATGGTGTGGTTATAGTAGTCAGAAAACAGCAAAGACAATGTACAAAGAATAATCTTTCAGGGATAATAAGATGTGCGGCTGTTGGGCCTGCTTTGTCCTATGGAAAACTAAACAAAGTCAAACAGTTTCCTATAAAGAAAGATGTAATAGGGAAGTGTCCAGGCCACAGAAGAGCAAGGGATTTTAGAAAAGTGAAGAACAGATACTCCTGGATTTATGATGGAGTTAGGTCTCAACAATCCCATAGTAATAGGGTAGGATAGAAGAAATAAAGATAGGTAGAAAGGAGACAAAGGAAGAGAAAAAGAGACCATAGCTGTAGGTCTAAAAGCCCCACAATTGTACTTGTACCCCAGATAATAGTTTTGGTCCGGGCTAGTCACTCCCACATTTCTGAGAAATATACAAATCTTAGAGTTACTGTAAATCCACTCATTTATGATAATTTCCTTATTTTGATTAAAGCTTATATGCAAATTGCCTACACAATATATTTTCAGATTAGATAAAACAAAGGAGATATACTTTAAGAAACCTATAATATCAGTACATTCCAAACATGATCTCAGTAGAGAAAACAATAACAACCTGAAGATCCTGGAAAGGATTAGACAGACCACCTTGTGATCCATTATCAAAGTTCATCATAGTTCATCAGAATGATGAGTTCATCAGGCTGATGTTGTTTCTTTATAATTTCCCTTGTGCATTCCACACAGTTTTCCTTAAAAGAGGAGCCTGAGACTCCAAAAGAGCTTCTTGCTCTCAAGATGACCCACAGTCAGCTCTGATAATGTGTATCTTTAACATTTGCTTTTTAATAAAAGTTATTCTTCTTTGCTAAAACCTCATGTATTCTTAAATTACTTTCTTTGATATGTCAAGTTTTTAGAAGGTCAGAATATAGATCTTCTCGGGGCGGATCCAAGATGGTAGCCTAGACAGATGCTGTGTTCCTAGTGTCTCAAGGATGGAGGATTAAAGTAGTGGAAAACTGTTTCTCTGCAAGTTATTAGAAGACTCTCAACCGCTTCCTCCATGCAGGAATTCCAGTCATGTACCTGCATGTGTTGCCTGGCCCCAGCATTTACACAGGATCCTGGCTGATAGCTGGTGCAGGACCCAGACACTTGCCCATGCAGAACCCTGGCTGATTGCCCCTGTAGTACTGACTCCAGCACCTACACATCATGCAGGACCTTGGATTGTCCATCCACATAGGACCCCCAGCTCCCACGCAGAACCCCTGGTTGCTGCTTCTGTGTGGACCTCCATCTACCAACATGGAACTCCCTCATTTGCCTACACTTGGGGACACTGGGAAGGATCTGGAGTCAACCTTCTACTTCTGCACAGCACATCATAGATGGGCATCTCTAAACACATCGCCCAACACTATTGCCCTGCCTATACTCTATACTCCCTGTACTCTATCTCTGAAAGCAGATGCTTCTATTTTGGAACTTCTTTGTCCCCATCTTGGACCTGAGCAGAGAGATACCAGTAAACAACAGACAACCCCACCTACTGGAAGAGAAGAGAAGCAATCCTTTTTATTTACCTTGAGACTTTTTTCTTTCTATTATGCCCTTTTTTCTTTTCTTTCCTTCTTTTTTCTTCTTTTCCCCCTTTTACTCCTTTTCTGTCCTCACATCCCCAATTTGTGAAACTGAGTAGTTTTTATTCATTAGGCTACTGAGGACTGGGATACCTGATTAGGATATTACAGTTGTATTATATAGTCTCATATCTCCCACTTTTACACATTTTATTTTTCTCAATTTTTATGTTTCCTTGTTTGTTGTATTCCATTTTCTTCCTACTTACTTGTCTTTTACAAACCTCTTTCTCTTTTATCCTACTAATCCAACTTCTTTTGGATTCCTCTTTCGTGTTTTCTAGCATCTCATAACTCTATATCTTCACTTCCTTTCTCCCTAACATCTCATCCTACACCTCAATACCAGTTCTCTTTGGTCCACCAGCAGAAATTGTAGACCCTTTTGCAAACTTATTGTTTATATAGTAAATACTAATTGAACTCATAATTTGTGTATATTGTGATAAAACCTTAAATGTCCTATTAGGCACTACTTAATGTAAAACTATATATTGTTTGTATTAAGATCTGTTAATATTGGTTTCCCTCTTAAAGGAGAGATATTGGAACACTGTAGGGGATTTATAAGCCTATAGGATAAAGACTGTACTGACTGTATATGCACAGAAGAGGAGACCAACTGATCACCTTGCTGAGGTACCCTATCTACCAACCAGTGGAGGTCTCTGCCTACTTCCATCTAGAGTCAACAGCCAGGACAAGGAAGATCTTCCCCAAGATCCCTGCAGGCCTGGTTATACCAGAAATGAGGTATTGGTAACTGGCAGGAACACTACAAGATTATAGGGTGGAAACTGTAATACCTCAGATGGGCACTGGTAAAGAGGAAGACACATGAACAACATGAAAAAACAAGCAAAGAAAATGCGACAAACAAACCAAGATGCTACAATAATAGAATCTATTGACAGCACAGTAGATAAAATGTCAGAGAAGGAGTTCAAAATGCACATTATTAAAGTGATCTGTGAAACAGAATAATAGAAGAGAGCACTTACAGGCAAAAATTGATCACTCCAATAAAGAGATAAGAGACCAAATACAGGGAACAAAAAGATTACTTCAAGAAAGAGAGACATAAAAAAATAAAAATCCTTGAAATGAAGGAAACAATAAACCAAATAAAAAATTCAATAGAAAGCATCATCAACAGACTAGATAGAACCTCAGACAATGAAAATAAAATAATATAATCTTGAAAATAAAGTTGCCCACACAGTGAAGACAGTGAGAAACCATAAATAAAACACTCAGGAATTATGGGATAACATCAAAAGACCAAACCTAAGAATTATCAGGATAGAGAAAGGCACAGAGATATAAATCAAAGGAATGCACAGTCTCTTCAATAAAATAATATCAGAAAATTTTCCAATATGAAGAATGAATTAGAAAATCAAATACAACAGGCTTACAAGACACCATTTGTACAAAATTACAGCAGATCCACACCAAGTCATATTAAAATGAAAATGCCTACCATACAAAATAAGGATAGAATTTTAAAAGCTTCAAGAGAGAAGGCACAGATTACATACAGGGGGAAATAAATTCAGATTTCAGCAGATTTCTCAAGCCAGACCCTCAAAGCCAGGAGATCCTGGAACAACATATGCCATGCTCTAAAAGAAAAGGGATGCCATCCAAGAATCTTATATCCAGTAAAATTAATCTTCTTATTTGATGATGAAATAAAAACTTTCCATGATCACCAAAAGGTAATATAATTTACAATAAGAAAGCCTGTACTAGAGAACATTCTTTGCAAAATATTTCATGAGAAGGAAATGAAAAACAACAATGACAATCAGCAAAGGAAGGGAATAAACTAAAGGAAAAGCCAATCAAAGGAGAAACCAAATCAAGTTAAAAAACAAAAATAAACCAAAATTAATGGGAATAAAAACTGTATTTCAATAATAACCCTGAATGTTAATGGTCTAAACTCATCAATCAAAACACATAGACTGGCAGATTGGATTAAAAAAAAACCCAAGAATATATTGTCTTTAAGAGACTCATCTCATAGAAAAAGACATCCACAGACTGAAGGTGAAAGCATGAGAAAAACATACCACTCAAATGGACCATGTAAACAAGCAGGTGTCTCCACTCTTTTATCAGATAAAGTAGACTTCAAACCAAAAATAGAAGAGATAAAGAAGGACATTTCATACTGCTTAAGAGAATTATATATCAAGAAGATGTAACGATTGTTACATCTATTATAATCATAATAATTATAATATAATCTATTATAATATAATCTATTATAATCATAATTGTTACATCTATTATAATCATAAATATCTATTCCCCGAAGAGTGGAGCATCTACATATTTCAAACAAATTCTTTTCAATTTTGAAAATCAAATAGACCACAACACAATAATACTGGGTGACTTTAACACACCTCTCTCACCACTGGACAGATCTTCCAAACCAAAACTGAATAAACATAGAACTCAACAATACAATTAATAGTTTAGAATTAACAAACATATACAGAATATTTCATCCATTAACAAGTGAATACACTTTTTTCTAAGCAGCACATGGATCCTTCTCTAAAATAGACCATATGTTATGCCACAAAGCAACTTTTAGAAAATACAAAAAAATAGAGATACTACTCTGCATTCTATCAGACCATAATAGAATGAAATTAGAAACAAATGATAAAATAGGAAAGATGGTGGAATGCAATGGACAACAATGCCCTAGGTTCATGTATGACTGCACATGTAGTGTAACTCTATATTGTGTACAACCAGAGAAATGAAAAGTTGTGCTCCATTTGTGTACAATGAATCAAAATACATTCTGCTCTATGTAAACCTAATTAGAATAAAAATATATATAAAAAAAGACTCATAATGTTTCAGATGATTAGTTATAAATCTGGGTGCACATGATTATTAACCATAGTGATATGCATTTACACATTTAATTTTTTCGACCCATTTCTCAGCGAATATGGCTGATCTGTTCATATATGTTATACTCATGCAACTATTGTTAATATACTAAAGTATATAATATATGTAACACATATGAATATGCCTGTAAAAATGTCTTTATTGTCTTTTTTGTTGTACAAAGTAGCCTAGGAAGTGCTTTCTTGTATTCTTATGTTTCTCCAATAAAGCTCTTTTTTAGAAATGTGAAAAAAAAAAAGAATATAGGTCTTCTCAACCCCTGGAGAGATCTCCTTAAACCACCTTATGGTGACAGTAACTTGAAAATATTGTATGTGGGTAATGCATCTGATACAATATTTTGTAAACAGCCTAGCTCAGCAATTCAATGCCCTGTAGAATATCGGTCTTTCCCTTCCTGATCACATTACTAATTTGCAGTTATGATTCCGCAGCTGCCAAGCTTCAGAGAAAGAATTGAACCACATATCTCCGTAATCTGGGAAAAGACAGAAATTTAAACTTAAAGTACAGTTTCTACTCACTGTGTACACCTTTCATACCATTGTAAAATAAAACAAACAAAAAAACTAAAACAATAATAACAACAACAAAAAACCCTAATTAGAAAAATGGTAAGTTAAGGACCATCTATAACTGAATGAAGCTGTTGGTGAAAAGGAAATGAAATTAGGGGAAATTTGTGGGTGATTTGTTTAGTTTTGTTTCTAAATGAAAGAACAAGTTTCCATAATAAATAGTAGCAGTGGGCAAGATGGTAGCAGACAGAAGATGGAAAAAATGAACTGGTAGCACATGCTTCAGACAGCCTATAATTTTTTTTTCATATTTGGAGCAATGAAGTCTTCATATATTGCTTTTTTCTGTTCTTTTTTTACCCCTTATTTTATTTTAAATTTTTTCCTCTCTAGAAATGTAATGAAATAAATAATAGTTCAGGATTCTGTGTTTGGACTGCCTGAGGCAAATTCTGATTTTTTTTTTTTTTTTATGAATGAGTACGGTTGATCCATTTCTTTTTTCATGCTTCAATTATATTATTTATGAAATAATAAAAACAACAACAACAACAATAGTAACATTAGTTTAACCCATGGGTCTGTTTGAAGATTAAATGAGATATCTCCAGCAAAGCACTTAGAAGTTGCCTGGGCTATATGAAACACTTAATAAATGGTAGTTTTTCCTCCTTTCCTTCTGCCTCTCCTTTCTTCTCCTCGTTGTCTATATCCTCCTTTTCCTCCCTCCTTCCCTTCAGTCCCTTCCTCCTATTTCTCCTTCCCTTTCTCCTCTTCTACCTCCCCTACTCCTTCCACTTCTGTCTCCTTTTTCTCCTTGTTCATCTCTTTCTTTGGAGGATTTCAGATGTGTGGGAGGTAAGTTTAGGACATTCTTCAAACCAAACATCTGTATCCTTCCTACACAAAATGAAGTTCCTGGTTCCACAGATCAGCAATATCTGTGAACTTGTTAGAAATTTAGAAAATGAAGTTCCACCCAGAACTAGTTAATAAGGCCCTTTAACAAACTCCCCCAGTGATCTAAATAACGCACTGCATTTGAGAAGCACTGCAGATCTGTGGGTTTCTGGCCAACTTCTTTGGCCTGTCATTCTAATTTAATTGATCTTCTGCTTCAGAACTGATTCATTCCGCTGCCACACTCAGACAAATCAAAGGAAAATGGAAATGACAATGATAAAAATTGTCTCAGGAATGACTTTTTTTCATTAATGTTTCTTATGCTCAGAATAAGAAAAATAATAAAAAATTCAAACCTTTTCTTATACATATTTCACTTATTCCTCACATGAAGTTTAAAAAGTAAGTAGGGAAAGGCATTTTAGAGGTCATAGCAAGAATGTAACACACCCACACTCAAATTTTTCTGTCTCTGTGAATACAAAATTCCAGGACAATGAAATTTTTCTCTTTCATGCAGAGAAGCCATTTTAAAATTAATTTAAACTGAACAGGAAACAGAAGCAGGAATCCTATACAGAGTAAACTGTGGACACTAGGGAGTCTGATAACACCAGGACTGAGAACATAGTACCTGGGACTTGAAGCTACAGCCAAGCTGTGATCAGTGCACAGACCACATTTATTTCAGAACAGTGAAGCTGACAGCTCAGTCTGCTTTTAGTCCTTTTATTTATTTATTTTCTCTCTACTTGCATAGCTAGCCAACACCCTGCCTGCTTACTGCTAAAATTCCCGGAGGATGAAGACTAAGTAAACTCAGGGGAAATTGCTCCTCTGCTGGTGTAAATCAGCACTCCAGGTAAAAGGCAGCAGTGAGATATGTCTGTCAATTAATCCTACTTAACAAGGTGCTTCTCAGTTCCTGACACTTTAATGACCATTCCCAGATTTGTGGCTCCTCCAGAGAAGACAGCAAGAGGGAGAATTATTAGAGGTCTCTGCCAAAGGGACAGAGAAATAACATAAATGACCTATGGGGCAGCCTGTGCCATTATAAGATAACACTTTTATTGGGGACCAACTGGTCATTGGAAATGTCAGAGTGATTGATTGGCAGGTGCTTGGGTGGGGTGCAGAGCTGGAATATAGGTTGTGCAGAGAGTGGGTAGGACACCCTTCTGTGCTGGCCCACAGCAGGCCCTGCTATACTCACAATACCCTGTTCAGGAGGACTCTGATGGCTACTCCGTAAAGAGTGTGGTTTTGGCCTCCAGAAGTTATAAGATTTATCACTCTACCTTCAACACCCTCACCTGTCAAAATAGGGGTGAGGATAGAGGCTAAAATTTCATTCTTAATGATTTTCAGAGAAGGAAAGTTGCTTGTCTTTCTGGATAATTAATTCTAAGTAGCACTGAAGAACAGATATTCTTTCCAAATATCTCACCCCATTAAAAAAGAACTGCCTTCATGGTAGGTATAAGGTGAATGTCCCAATCCTTGGCATTTAACAGTTCTGTGGACATTCAATTTTCTTTCTCAAGGATTTATATGCAAAGAAAAATGACAACAAATCAAAATAAAATCAAGACTGAGGGTCCCCAACTGTTTTCATTATCAGTTTCTTCTACAAGTATCAAGCCCAGCTTTTACACAGTGTAAGAGAATACTATGGGTATCTATGGTAGAGTCCTTAAATAAAACATGGGTAGGGGTAACCCAGAGAGTCTGGCATCCTGAGACTGGGCTCACCCTGTGCATTCTTAGACAGAGACTCATCTCTTTAGGATTGTAAATTGGCAAGGGTAAATGAAAGACCTCTGGAGACTTCTAATGTGCCGGGTCATGATTCTAGTTCACCAGTCTTTCTTATTCTAGTTTGTAATATTGCCTTTCCTTGTTCTACATTGCCAATCGGTAGCAAGATCAGAGAATAAATTGGTTACAGAGAATGGAGGCTCAATTTTTGCTGCTTAGGGTCTGTGAGAAGCCTTGACCTCAAGCTTAGGGAGTAGTGGGCCTGGGCTCCTGGCCTACAGCTGGGTCAGGTTTTATCAAGGACTGTCAATGACTCTCATCCTCTCTCTCTCAGACAGCTGCCAATCGTGTCCTTACTGGTGGTACTCTAGGAATTCCTTTAGGCCTTTAAAATTTGCCAAGAATTGTAGGATTAAAGAAATAATTTTTAAGTATAACACAGGTATAAGATGACAACTAGGATACATATAATATGCTATGAGAACCCAAAGAAAGAAGTAATTAGCTATGCAAAAATATGGTAATTTTACAAATTTTTGAGTAATCTTCTCTGTAGTGTTCCACCCTTGGCAAATGTGTTACAAGAGGTTAAATACAAGCCGGGCGCGGTGGTGCAAGCCTGTAATCTCAGCACTTAGGGAGGCTGAGACAGGAGAATCGCTAGTTCAAAGCCAGCCTCAGCAATGGCGAGGCGCTAAGCAACTCAGTGAGACCCTGTCTCTACATAAAACACAAAATAGGGCTGGGGATGTGGCTCAGTGGTCGAGTGCCCCTGGGTTCAATCTCCAGTACCAAAAAAAAAAAAAAAAAGTTAAATACAGAAGTCAAATTGAAAGCCCAAGAATAAATAGATTTTTCTTGATCAGATAAGCTTGTCTTATGATAATACAAAAAAAGCATTATTGATTTTACTTTCATTATTTGTCTCTTTAATGTGTGTATATGTATAAATTTCATGATATTTTACCTTATTAACTCCACTAAACATGTTGATTTGTTTTCTATAATATCATTATGTTTGAGACAAGATAGAGACATGCTGTAGATGCTGTAGATATAGATGCAGATGTAGAGATAAATGTAAAATAAAGATAGCTTCTTGTTTCCAGATTTAAAAAAGTAATAATTTTTATTTTTTTATTTTCCCTGGACAAATACAATACAATAAAATATTTGCTTGTTACTTCTTTCCTGTCTACCATGTTGTTCAAGAACTCATGCTGCTCCTGAAGAAGAGGAGGACATGGTTTTGGGAATTATTTGCTGTAGTGGGTGTGGGTTTGGGTTTGGGTTGCTATATCCCTACCTTTTTCCTTAGCCCTTTTTTTGTGACAAAGTGAAGTATATGTGTTGAGTAAACTTTATCATCCAGAGGTAGTGAATTATGTGTGTGTGTATGTGTATACACACACATATATTTTATTTTATTTTCTCCCCATCCAGTTCAGACTCGAATAGGAGACCCTGAGATGGCGACAATGCATTCTTCAGTCTCTGCCCTTCCAAACTACTAATGTTTGGTCTAAGTAAGTCATTTGATTTTTCTGTGCCATAGTTTCTTCTAGGATTAATAGTAATAGTAATAATAATAATAATAATATCATCTTCCTATTCTTGTAAATAATAAGATAAAATAAACCAAGTGTTGAGATCAGAGCCTGCATTACAGAGGCACCAGAAACCCCCTTTAAAAGGGGGGTTATATTTCTCTATTTTAAGAAATGTTTTTAAAGCTTATAAATTTTTTCCTCTCTGCCACACTGACGGAATGTTGGAATAACAAATTTTATTTTCTCAGAAATTTTGAAACAATGTGGTGAGCTAATTTTGGGAAAGAAAACATAATAACATGGGAGGTTTACATAGAGTGGAGAGTACATGGCCTGCATATGGAGAGGAATGGAAGAATGAGCTTGAGTGACACATGTAGTGGGTTGTCCAGGCCATTTTGAATAGGTAATCAGATTTGGAGTCTGTTCCTTCAGGAGTCCTTTCTCTGTAACAACATTCATTCAAATTATATGTTTGGGTTTTTTCAACATTCAAATTTTGACAAAATAACTACAATGGATTGAGAGTGGAACAAGGAAATTGAGCTTAATTATAAAGAACAATTATAACGCTGTCATGCATTTAATGAAGATAATGAAGACAATAAACATGAGATGGCCCTGAAGAAATAGAAGAGAACTTATTGGATCCATATATTAGAAATTTTGATGAAGTTAAGGAATGACTGCAGTCAGGTATCATGAGAATATGGATTTGTGATTGTTGTTCAAGTAGGCTATGTGACTTTATTTTAGGACCAAAGAAGTCCTTGGTGATTGAACAAACTCTGACAATGGGAGTGGATGGCCACCATGGGATATAATAATAAAGGCCTAAGAGATGGGAAGTTAAGGCATGAGGGGGCCAGGGTACTCAGGCATCATGTGGATGATAAAACTCCAGAAGATGACAACTGAGAGGTGGAACAGAAGCAATGAGCAAGTGAATCTTAAATGCATGGAGAAGAGATGCCAGGAGAACAGTGTATGACACCAATGAGAAGGGAGAAAGGCCATCCAAACAGTCTAATGGCAGGAGCTTCAAGGAGGAGGATATTTAAAAGATAGAGAAGGGTGTCCATTGATTTAGACTTTAGACATTTACAACTATCAAATAAATGAATGACTTCTAGAATCACACTTTTTCTAATTTTCCACATAACCACAGACCAAAGCCAAGCTCCAAGGGGGAAGAAAGAGTCCTTTATTTACATTTTTATTAGTTCATTATATTACCAACCTTGCTCAATCCCAGTCAACTCAGTGAGGTGGCTCAGATCCTGTCTTATTTCTCTACATGGCCAGATAAGAAGGAAAGAAATGGGTCCCTAAAGGGAACTATGACCCTCCCCTCTGCCACTGCTTCCTTCCCTTGCTTTCCCCCACGGGATGGTCTCTATCAGACTATGTGTTTACTTCTCTTAGTATTTCCAGTTTGATGACAATTTCAGGACATACTTTTCATTCATAAAATGCTAATGTATTCAACGTGCTCACTCATTTACTAATACAATTTTCTCATTGATGTTTACACTGTCTTAAAATTTTTTCAAGTCTAAAAGAATCTCTTGAAGCTTAATTTTAATTTTTTATAAGCAACACTAATGAATTCCCAGAATAGAATAGAGCTTTATGGCCTTTTTAATTGATTGTTTTGAATTAAACTTCTAATTTCCCAAGGATTAGAATTTTCTCAGCTCAAAATTTATCTTAGAGGAGAAGAGAATGAGTATGCTTTTTTAAGGATTCTGGATCCCTTGAAACTAAAATGGTTTTGTACTCCATTATTGAGTAAATTGTAGAGAAATTTCTTGCTGGGAAATTCATATACTAGAAACATGATCCTAGTGTGGCAGTGTTAAGGTGGTGGGAACTTAATTAGGTGGGGCCTAGTGCAAAGTATTTATGGGTTGGGAGTACTATCTCAAGAAGGGATAAATGCTGATCCCCAGGAGTGATTGAGTTCTTGTAAGAGTGGGTTGTTACATGGGATGGGGTGTAGCTCACTGTTAGTGTACTTTCCTAACATGCACAAAGGCCTGGTTTTCAGCATTAGCACTGAAAGAGGGAGAGAGAGACATACAGAGAGAAAGAGTTGTTATAAATTAAGGCAATCCTTGCACTTGACTCTTCCTGCACATTTGGTTCACTTGCTATTTTCTTTTTACCATGTCAGGATACATCCAGGGGGCCTCTTGCTAGGATGCTAGTGCTATGGTGTTTGTATCTTCAAGTTCCTAGAAGCATGGCCAAATAAACCTCTTGACTTTATAATGTACACAATCTAAGGTATTTTGTTATAGTAACAGAAAATGGACCATGAAACCTGTAGAAGAACAAATATCCACATTTGTTGCCTCCTGAGCTCAGCACTCACCTCTTCCAAAATAATATTCCTGTTTTTTCATGTCATTTATCTGAACAAAAGTCTTCAATTATATTAACTAAGAAATAGATGATGTACTTCCTCTACCTGATGCAGCTCAGAGATGAGGCACTGATGGTCGGGCACTCTGACCCAGGAAAGGCTGCCACATACCTGGACCTGGGACCTCTGAAGGTCTGCAGCTGACCAAGAAATTCATGTTCCAGTAGATCTCAGTATTAATTCTCACAGAAGAAACAGATGGTCATTTTTTAGATTGTGATTTTGACTGAGAAAATAAATGTAAATTCTCCTTCAGTCCCCAGTGAGTCTTGATTTTACTGATGGAGAATGTTATAAACATATATACAATGATATAGCAGCATAGAAGAAAGAGAGTTGTTTCAAGTAGCTTTGAGCCTCAGTATTTCTGCTACATAACTCTAATAGAATATAACATAGAAAAAAAGACCTGGAGATATATTTTCACCTGTAATCCAGAATCATATTTTTTCCTAATGCTAGCACTGTTAATTTAAGACTGCTGTGTGACTTTTGTGACTGATTATGATAAAAAAATGATTAAAGTGCTATCATTGAGAACCAGGATTATAAGCATAGGATAAAGATGAAACATATAAGATTGATGAGGATAGGTAAAAACTCTATAATCTATAAATGCATATGATCTATCTCCATCTACAGGAAGACTTAGAAACAATGGTCAGTTCAGCAGCAATGAAAACCCATAACACTCTAATTGTAGTTATTTTATATCATTTATCACTAAAAAGGGCCAAAGCTTCTTGGAAAAATGGCTGATTATAGGTTTCTGGCTGGAAATGTGCAATTTCAGCCTGGAACATTTTGTTTCACTGGAAAGTAAGGAAGAGATCACAGAATAATAAGATCATGTCAAAAAGACTCAAGAGAAAATGTTAAGAGAGTCTCAGTAACTGAAGATGGACCAACTTAATCATCAATACATTTTATCCTAATGAATAAAGCCCATTAAATATATTTAAATCCATGATTTCATAATGGAATCATAAAAGTAATGTTGGGAAAACTTCTTATCAGCAATGGAAGATGTGTGTGGTCAAATTAACTGATTTGCAAACTGGTAAGAATCAAGTATTTGCTTTTTCTTTCCTATAACAAACTACAGTTAAACAGTTAAGCATAGTATATGGTAGTTACATAGCATATAAGTGTAGTAAATGACAGCTTAACTTGATAATGAGAAATTCTGGAAACTTTTCTAAAAGTTTTATAACTAACAGATTATTAAGAAATGATATGTATGAAAAAAGACATTTTTTTCAAACTTCTAGTAAATCAATGTATTCAGGTAACAGCTGGTAAGATCCTAAATGAAGGACAATCTAGATATTGTGTGCAACTGAACTGAGGCTCTCAGCATTGCCTGACAAGGTGGATGTTTGATTTTTTTAATCATTTAGGTATATTCGCAATTTTTTTTAAAAAAAAGGAGGTGGAGAAATGTATTTTTGAAAGCAGCACATGGAAGCTGTCAACAAAATCTATACTTCAGGAAACTCTATAGAACAAGTGTTTAGGTGTATTATGCAAATAAATTGAGAGAGGAAGAAGAAGGGAAGGAGAATTTCATAAAATACAGAAAATATAAAGCTGAGTAGATAAAATTTTAAGAAATTATTGTTATCAACTTTAGTTGTGGTAATTGTATTGCAATTACGTTTGTAAAATGAGTCTTTGTTTATATTTCTAGGACAACTGGGGGAAACTGAACATGGGCAATATGGTAACATCAGTGTTAGGTTTCTTTAACGGAACCACTGAAGTGCTATATAATCAGCAGAATGTCATTTTTAGGAGATAGATGCTGATAGATTTAGGAGGTGATTCGTCCTAATCTTTGTTATTTTCAGATGATTTAGAAAAGTAATTATATGTATGTGTATATTTAATTATATGTATGTATACAATTTAAATTGTAGATGGACACAATACATTTATGTATGTATGTATGTATGTATGTGGTGCTGAGGATCAAACCCAGTGCCTCACATATGAGAGGCAAGCGATCCACCACTGAGCTACAACCTCAGCCCCTATATATAAATTTTTGGTAATAACTAAGATGAGAGATTCTTATCCTTTAGGGATACATAACAAAATATATTGAAATAAAATGATTTTATTGATTGTTGGAAAATAATCTATACAATTGAAGTAAAATGAGTCATGAACTGATCATAACTAGAGCTGTTTATGGAACACTGAAATTTGTTGCATTATTTCCTTTATAGATAAAGAATTTTCCATAATAAAACACTAAAACAATGAAGACTTTATGAGTATCTGCTAATATTGCTCACACCCAGCATATGTGCTTGCCATACAATCACATACAAGGACATTTTTCATACAAGAGAATAGCATGCTAAGTGAAATAAGCCAGTCCCCACACTCAACCCCCCCCCCCAAAGCCAAATGTTCTCTCTGATATTTGGATGGTAACTCACTATAAGGGAAGGTGGGGAAGGGAAGAATAGAAGTTCATTGCATTAGACAAAGTGGAATGAAGGGAAGGGTCGGGGGAGGGGAATAGAAAGAACAGTAAAATTATCAGACTTAAGTTTCCTGTCCTTGTATTTGAATACACAACCAAGGTAATCCCACATCATGTACAACCACAAGAATAGAATCCTAATTAGAATAAGTTATACTCCATGGATGTAAAATATGCCAAAATATACTCAACTGTCATGTATATCTAAAAAGGACAAATAAAAAAAATAACATATTCCACACAACACACACACACACACACACACACACAGGATTTTGGCTTGATAAAGTGACAGTGATACAGAAACCATCAGCAGGGCAGATGCCTGGCCCATCACCAGGGATGACAGTTAACTTTAAAAGGCAGTTTCCACTCAGTAGAAAGACCACAGCCAGCCTTCCTTCATAAAGACTGGATTCTACTGCAAATGGTTTCTGAGACACCTCTTCAGAGAAACCAAGCAGAGGCATTCCTCATCTCCACTTAAAATTCCACACCAGCTCTCAGAGACACTCAGGTCTGGGCAGTTAGAAGTATGATTGCCCCACTGAGTCTTTCAGTGCAAGACATAGACCATTCAAACAGAGCTGGTGGGCTCCCAGGTGTAGGGAGAAACCAGACTCCAGGACCATGCTCCAGACCCAGAGATAGTATGACTATCAGCTGTGCTCCTAGA
This sequence comes from Geosciurus inauris, assembly GCA_004024805.1. Lineage (NCBI taxonomy): Eukaryota > Metazoa > Chordata > Mammalia > Rodentia > Sciuridae > Geosciurus > Geosciurus inauris. The sequence continues at coordinate 39,732 of PVHX01011113.1, read as the reverse complement.
ACTGTCAGCACCTGAGAGAGATGGCTCAGAGCCTCTGCCACACTCTTTCATTCATTTATTCATTCATGTATTTATTTATTTATTTATTTATCTATTTATTTATTATTTATTATAATTATCTTTTGTGGTACTGGGGATTGAACCCAGGGCCCCTCTACTGCTGAGCTACATCCTCAACCCTTTGTAAATTTATTTATTTCTATTTCTTGTTGTTTGCTTTTAATTTTGAGACAGTCTCAGTAAGTTTAACTTAGTTAAAGTTTAAAGTTCAAAGGCTGGCTTTGAACTTGTAATCCTCCTGCCTTGAGTAGCCAGTATTACAAGAGTATACCACCATTTCTGACTGCCACATTCTAGTTGATGTCTCATTGTCCACTGGTTAATAGTGTCATGCCATCAGTTGCATTCTGAAAAGAGCTCATCCTGGGCACTGGAGTCATTCAAGAGACTCCATGCTGAATTCTCAGGGATCTTGGTGGCTCCCTCTGCTCTGGCATGGTCTGGGAGTAACACTGTTGTGAATAATCTTTAGATTCCATTGGGAATCATAAGGTGTGACATAGGCTAAAAGTCTAAACCCTGGACAGCAGTGATACTACTTTAAATAAAAAAGAGGAGATCACTTGGTCTTCACTGTAGGGAAGGAGAAGGAGGAGGATGCTTTAGAAAGTGAGCCCCTCTCTGGTTTGGGGCAGTGGGAAATACAACCACAACCAGAAGGACTTCCATAAGCAATTTGTTGCCCTGGGCTAACTTCACCATAAAATCGCTGTTATAGGCCACCAGGAGAGTCCCAAATGACCATGCTACTAGCACTATCTGGTCCTCCCAAAGCTGGACAGTCAATAGAGCAGGGAGCAGTGGATTTGGTAAACCTGGGCCTTTAACATACTCCTGCACAGTGCCGAGTCTTGTACAGCATGGGCAGGACACTGTAAGAGTTATGATGGATTCTTTTACGGTAACCCACTCAGCTTTCACGTTCTTTCAGGTTTCATCTTTCAGGATATCAAGCATTGAAGCCCACTTCTCAGCCTTCTAATAACAGTGTGCCATGCTTTGTGAAGTTCACTCATTATATGATGTATCTTATTTTAAAATTTGTATTATATAAGATTAACAAAGCAGGAGAGAACAGAAAAAGGAATCTCCCTGTACTTATTGACCAGCTTCAAAAATTAATGACACATTTGCCAATTCTGTCTAATTGATATCTCTGTTTTTCTTTTTCTGGAGTATTTAAAATCAAACCCCCACCAAACATCATATTTATTCTGTAAGTATAACTTTATATATCTCTGATAATAATGATTTTCTCACAGTCATTTACTTTATAACACCTAGAAATTTTAATTGTAGTTTATATACAATATCTAATACCTAGTTCATATTCAGTTTTTTTCAAGTTGTTTCAGCAGTGCCATTGTACATTTGGTCTGTTACAGCCAGGACCCAAATCTCACAGATTTCATTGACTACTGTCTCTTATCTCTATCCTTCTTTCTTTATTTCTTATTTCTTTCTCTCATTTTTGTCCTATCTTTGGTGTTTCTTTTGCCATTGCTTTGTTGGAAAACTCTATCATTTTCTGTGTAGAAGGTCACACATATTGGACTGAGGTGTTTTCTTTGTTGTACAGTTTCCCAATTTGTCTCTCCTGTCCTGTCTAAAAGGATTGGACTCAGTTTCCATTTTTATGAGCAAGAATGTTATTGTGGTACTGGCAACTTCTTATTGCATCTCACCAAGAGATACATGCTGTCTGCTTATGTTGTTTCTGGTGACTCAAAAATATTGACTGGTTAAAATTTTTTTTGAAAAAGGACAGGAAGAAATTGATTAGCATCCTCAATTATCTCTCTGAGCCCTCCGTTATAAAATTCCCCGTCATTTTTGCCACTAATGATTTTAATATTCTCAATGAAAATTACCTGGATCCATTACTTTATTGAAGTTTTAGAATGCTTACTTTCCAATTCTGCCATCACCTCTGTATTTATAAACTGTAATTTTCCAAAAAGAATTTTTTCCCATCATTTCTGGCTTCTTGACAATAATAAACTTGTATACTTAAGACATTTTACAGTTTATTTTCCTTTATTTTTAAATTTATTTTTATATGTTGATTTTATAAAAATAATTTTATTGAACATTTTAAAAGTTGATTAAGAATTCATTGTATATTGGGCTGGGGCTGTAACTCAGTGGTGGAGCACTTGTCTCACACGTGTGAGGCACTGGGTTTGAACCTCAGCACCATATAAAAATAAATAAATAAAGATATTGTGTCCATCTGCAACTAAAAATATTAACAAAAAATAATTCATTGTATATGGAAACATTTGATGTATTTCAGTCTGTTCCAGACATTATTAATATTATGGCTAAATTTCTACATCTTAGGCCACTGGCAGTTTTTTCAGTGTTTGACTATGTTCTTTTGTTTAAAATACTACACATGTCCAAGACTTTTAGACATGACACTGAAGTCTTACTTATATTTCTTTCTGGCACCATACGTTGCAGATCTATCTTCTGCAACCCCTGCCCCAGCCCTGGAACCTGCCATTTTTCAAAGGCTCCATTTGGTGAAAAAAATGCATCCACAGACCAGATTCTAGACACATGAAGTATATGATTTTACTTAATCCTTATAATAATTCTGAAATAGACTTAGTATAATTGCCTAGTATCTTTTAGTAGATTAAAAAATGTGAAGTTCAAAGAGGTTAACAACTAGTCAAGGCCACAGAGGGAGATAATTAAGATCTCAGACATATTTTATTTGCTATGATGAAATACAACATAAGTAAGATAAATATTTGGGTCCCCTAAGAGTTTATAATCAATCATATTGAGGAGACCCATATGTAAGTGAATATTCCAGGACATTTTGAGATTACCAAGAATTGCAGTGCTGGGTTGTGTGGCCATGAAAAGTTGGTTTACTGGCTTAAAGGGCAAGACAGGGAGGGTTTTTTCTTTTCTTTTTTTTTAACCAATGAGTGTTTGCACATAATTTAATGAGGCTCTGGTATTTTATTATGGATGTTTTTAAATTCAGAACCTGGGATGAGCACTGTTTCTGGTGGTTGGCTTGGAGGAAGCAGGAGTGAGGAGATAGAAAAGCAAAGAGGTACTTCACCAAGAAAAAATAAAGCACATGTCTACATTTATAACTTAATATTCATGGAAGCTTTGTGCATAAGAGCTGAACTAAGAAATGACCCTGTTGTCTGTGAACATGTAAATGGCTAAAAAATGATATATTTGTACAATGAAATACTACTTGGAAATGAAAAAAGGACAAAGACATACAGAAAATAACATGGATGAATTCTGAAAATGTTATACTGAGATTGATGAACTAAATAATTCATACTGTTTGACTTGTTAGTGTGCAGTTCTTCTAAAATTTGAAAAAATAATCTATACTAAGAAAAAACAAATAAGTGTTTACCTGGAATAGGCATAAAGAGTAGAGATAAATGGACTGCAAATGGCAGGAGGAAATATTTAGAGTGATGAAAATGTTCCATACCTGTTGATAGTTATACAGGGGTAAACATTCATGCAACCACATCAAGTAGTACACTTAAAATGAATGCATCTGATTTGATGCAAGTTATAAACCAGCTGAAGTTGATTTTAAAAGAAGATCACGGTGTGTCCTAATATTGTGACCATAGACAATAAAGTCTTCTCTATAGACCCGCCCCCACCCAGAAACATAGAGAAGACCTTCCAGAACTGTTTATTTGAAGGACAAGGGGCAGAAATATTTTTACACTGGCTTTCATCTCTCCTGGTCCCAGGAGATGAATTCCCTGTATGTCTGAACTAAATTTGCCTGCTTTTTCTATCAACTACAACAAACATGTGATTTGACAATGAGCCTTACCACATGCCTAACCCAGTACGCAGGTGGAGCATGTAAGAATTAGTAATGACAACATCAATTGTAAAGGCAGTAACAATGACTGGTGCTGTTGGTTACTACTATTCTCTGCAGCAGTCACTATGACCATGGACAGCATAGTGTGGATCTGTCAAATGAGGTTCATGTTCTCAGGCTCATGTATCAAGTTTTTATTTTTGCTTATCTTTATATGTGACTTGGCTAAACTTCCTAAATTTTCTGAAAGAGTGCTCTCAGGTGAAGAGAGCTATTTAAGCATGTTTTAACGACACCTGATAAAAATTACTGTTGTGAAGGCTAAAACATGAGTTTTAGCATTTCTGCATTATGAGTATTTGAGAGGTACATTCTGCCTAGATAATCAAAGCTAACTTTGAATTGACTTGTTATTTCCCATGAATATTCTTAGAGTTGATGGGTATCTGCATTTCTGGGTTCACTTAAGCATTACTCACAATAGCTAAGATACAAAATAAACTAAGTATTCATTAATTGCAAAAGCAAGAGAGCCATGCCTAGGATACAGATGATTCTTCTAGGCCAAAGGACCCATCTCTTCTTCACTTGGGATTCTGAAACTGTCCACTTCCTCAAGAATTGGGGTCTATGGAATAACAGGAATGGGCATGCAGAGGGGTTACTGCATTCACCTATGGCAATCACTCATGCCAAGGTGAGTTCCCCAGCAGGAAATTCACAGCTAAGCTACCCTCTGTAAAATCTGAGATGCATTAAAGTGAATTTGATGTTTAATAATCTCTGAGCTCCTTTCATGACAACTGCACCACTTTTTGTCTTGTTACTCAGCTTTGTCCAGAACATCATACCTCTTCTCTTTCCCTGCAAATCCCTACTATCTAAACCTCAACCCTTTTCAGTTCCCAAAAGCAGAGGTGAGGAACCCTCATTTCCATTGAGGATCTGGTCAATACATTTTTAAACCCCTCATATACCATCTCCTTTTATTTCTTTTCTATTATTATCTTCTCATTCCTTTTTCGTTTCCTAATTTCTCTTATCTTTCTCTATTTTTTCTCATTTTAGTGTTTTTAAGTATTTTCAGATTCAAACAGCATTGAACACTCTGCTCATCCTTAAAACACGGGACTAGATGTGATGATCTTAAGGTCACCTCTACCCCTTGCAGAGGTTCTGGCAGGGAATAGCATCTAGTGTCTTATTTCTGTTCCTGGCTTGGCTTGGTGGCTTTTAGAGAAGTGTTTACCTTTGGGGGGTTATAGTTTGCTTGTTTATCCAATGATGAGGCTGGTTCCTGCTACATAATTGGATTCTATTCCAATGCATATTTCTACAGTGTTCTCTGTGTGTGCAGGTGCAAGGGTGGGATGGGTTCAGTTTAAGAACTGGATTCACTGCACACACAGGTGGTATATATTTTACAATCTGCCTTGGATAAGTGTGTTTTAAACTGCATTTGAGAAACTTACTTCTAGGGCAGTGGAAATGAGTTCCAGATCTTTTCCTTCAGGTAAATTCATTTCAATGCTGTGGACTCTTCCTGAGTCCCAAGGTGATCTTGATCCAGTGCTAGGTTTGACTGGATTGAGGCTTGAATCATTGAGGGATATGGGGTAGGAACTGGACATTGCACTGCTATGATTCTTACAGGAGAGATTGTATAGCCTGCTCTACCAGGGAATAACAGGGATAGTTATTGAGGTTTTTATCTATCTCTCAAATGGGATGTTCACTTTGTATTGACAGTCAGCAGTCAAGCTATTTTTAAATTTATTATTATTATTATTATTATTTTGGTACTGGGGATTGAACTCAGGGCACTTGACCACTGAGCCACATCCCCAGCCCTACTTTGTATTTTTATTTAGAGGTAGGGTCTCAAGAGTTGCTTAGCACTTCACTTTTGCTGAGGCTGGCTTTGAACTTGTGATCCTGCTGTCTCAGCCTCCCAAGCCACTGGGATTACAGGCATGTGCCACCATGCCCAACTGTTTTTTTAAAATTCCTATCCTAATCATGAAAATGTGGGTTCACCACCAATCCTTGCCCTCCAGAACCTAGCCTTCCCTTCCCTTCACATCTTTTGATGCCAGCAAGTGGAAACTAGGCTTTTTGTTCCCTGAATGGTCCCTGCTCATCTCAGTATTTCTGAGTTCCAGTTCAGGGTAGAATCAGCATGGCTTATATCATTATGAATCTAGCCTGAGTTGAATTCTTGTCACTCAACTCTTCAGAGGAAAACTTAACTCATTTCTATAGAACACAAGTCAATTGCTTTTCTTGCCAGGTTAGACTTGTCCTTTAAGACATGAGAGCTGCTGTGCCCTCTGCTTTTCCCTCTGTCTTCAGCTTTCCCTCAGATTCTCCATGGGCTAGTAGAACAGTTGTATTTTCAGTCAATTTGTCAGAATAAAAACAATTATTTTTTTGAAGAACAAATCTACATAATACAATACTACACTAAAGATAGGAAATGAGGAGGTTTAGAGAAGTGGCACGTGGTAGACTATGGGCAGGCCATGCAGGTCATTGCAAATGAGCTACCCAAGCACAGGTGCTCAGGATTAGCCAGTGGATGACACTCAGCCTCAGATTCCAGCAGGTGCTTGTACAGTGCTCCAAGGAAGTCTCTGCTGAGCTCCCCTTCTCCATGGCTCCTCCTGGTAGGTCTTCAGTTGAATGCCTGACTTGTTATTAACAGAGATGGCTGCAGAGTCCTCAATAAGGAAACATAACTGGAAGGGAGTTTGATAAATGTAATCTGGAGAACAAAGGGGAAAACTCCTAATCCAGATAGGTATGATTCCAAATCCCTGTTTCAATAAGTAGGAAACATAGTACATTTCACTTAACCTCCCCCACGGATACAGGTATCCTTCTGAGGATCTGAGTTGCCTTTAGCCCATGTGGACCTTATATCTGTCATATACATTACCCCCCAGGATAGAAGATAATAGAATACTTTTTTTTTTTTTGCCAAAATCATTATACCTATTCATTGGTGATATCTAGTTTTTTAATTTGACTTTAAGCATTAGATTTTATTCTGATAAATATTAAAATTAATTTATTTGTGGAAGGTATATCATTGATAGGGAGATTGTATTTCCCTGTTATGCTAGATGTTAGGGCAAAGTGCTCATAATTCCTTGTCCCAACTTCATCTGTGCATCTGGCAGTTCATTTAAAGGCACAACTCTCTCCTCTTCAATTGTCCCTATGCTCTGACTGCTCCATGTGCCCATGGAGGCTGACAGAGGAAACAGGCTGGTATGAAGGATGTTTGGCCTCTAGAGGGGAACAGTCATGTATATTTGCCTCTCTAAGCTGGCAGCCAGTTCCAGAGGGATACGGCTGTTAACTGTTGCCCCCTCCAGACTCTTGGATGGAGGCCTTATCTGTGGGTTCATCTGTCCCTATAGAGAGAGAACATGTGGAGGAGCAGGCTGCCCTCTGCAGCTGCATTTCCTCACCCTCCCAAGATGAAACCAGGCCCTTCCCTATACTTGTGCCCCGCCTGGTCTCCAGCTTGGTTGGAGGAGAATCATCTCTCACATTTCACAGCTGCCTCTTGTCTTCATGACATTAACATCTTTCCCAATATCTGGGAACATTTTAGAGAATTATTGTCCTCTGAATAGAATATAAAAGGCACAGCCTGTTTGTCTGAATACCATTATCTTTTTTCTTGTAAATCCAATATACACACCAAATAACTATAATTTGGAGGCTCTGGCCTGCTTATTATCAGGTTATCTTAGGCCTTCTAACTGGACAGCTGCATCTGTCTCTCTCTGAATGTATCAGGAGAGCACAGGTGGAAGGAAGTAAAGGTCTGGAATCATTTCTACAAAGTTCCTACATGAGACTGTGTGTGGGGTAAGATCCAGTGACCTCTGAGATGCTCTTCATCTCCACATATCTTCTCTGTTGTTATTGTCTATATTGATACTGTCATTATGGTATCTTGTCCGAGAGATATAAAGATACATCCCTTTCTGTTTTACCTAACATTCCTCTTGTGAGTTCTCTCAAAGAAATATATACACAAGTTAACAGATGCTGAAGAAATATAAGTAACATTGTTTTTTTTTTGCTGGAGTTTTGCTTGTAGCCTGAATTCAGACTTACAGAATGAAATCCATAGGGAATTCTTATTTTCTAGATGGAAGCCACTTAGCCTGGGGCATCTTTCTAGTTTCTGTTTCAACCTGGCAACTTCAGATCTTGCAATCAGACAGACTCACTTCTTTTGTACTTCTTATTTGGGATACATATTTTTTCCTTTAGAATTGGTTTTTATTTTACTCTCAGAATCAGAGAATTATAAGGCATTTTAGGGATCTTTTAGGGTAGCCTAGTGGGTCTAATCTAAACACTAGCTGCTCATTGGAACTCCCTGGGGAGTTTAACAACAACAAAATAATCCAAAACAACAATAACAAGACAAAACAGTGATGATTCATCTCATGCTCAGCAAATCTGTTTCACTTGTTTGGGAACAGCCTGTCCCCACCCTGGTGATTCTATTTTGAAGCCACGCTTGAGAACCTTCTAGACTACTAACCTATCTTTACCTTAGTTAGGGTCAGTCATGATACTTTGTAATCATCTCTCTAAGACCCACTCAAACCCTCAGAATCCTTTTTCTTGGGATAAGACCAGGATACTCCTGTTTCATTAAAAAATTCACAATTGAAACTCATGCAACTTGCAATGTGATTCAGGCCAAAATTTTATTTAAAGTGAAATCTTATTGAAATTTTAAATTGAGTATTTTTATTAAATTTTATTTAAATGAAAACTGAGACTTAGATAAAGTGTATCACACAACATGTTTGGTTATTGTGTGAGAGAGGCAGAGGTATTTAAATTCTTGTAGTATAAATTCTGCCATATGACTCAGAGATTATGCAGTTTAAAGAGAGAGGTCACATAATTGATCAATTATAGAAAGGAACGTGAGAGTGATAGGGCGTGCTACTTCAGAGCAGGATTTCAGCAACTATGTTTGAAGCAACATCTAATGGACTGATTTCCTCTGGCCTTTCTTTTCTGCAACTAAGAAAATATATTCTGTGTATCAATTAATGCTTATTATTTACAATGCATGGATCCAAAGGGCAGGAGCTACAAAAGCAATTAATTCCATTTAGAACATGTTTAAGTAATGGTTGTGCATGATAAAAATAAAACATACAAAGACTGAATAATCCACTAGAAAAAGCAGATATTCATGTGACAAGATTGCAGCATGTTAATAATTTCAGAATTAGGACAATTTTATTTTATGACACAAGGGACTCTACATGAATGGACATGTGGATGGGAGTCATTTGGGATGGGACTTGTGGTTTGAACAAATACTTAAGGAAGGAGAACAGAAAGGGATAAAAAAAGGGGAGTGAGATGGAAACTGCCTGACAGGCTGGTCAGCTCCATGCGGCCACATAGAGGAACCCAGGCATGGCAGTGAACTGATGTGAATCCAGTAAGCCCAGTGTACATGCCAAGTCTAAACTGTATTCATAAATAATGATGACTTTATTTTCCTCCACTGCTAATTAGAAACAATAATATACAAGGAAACAGAAGTTACTCAATGTGCAATTATTCAGTCAGCAATTTTCAAATCATAAATATGGATTGCTCTGAGTTAGCAAGTTCAAGTTATCTGAAATAGAGCACCGTATGCAAATGTGATTAACACATCCACGCACCAAACCGCTCTGAAATCTGTTTTATAATGATTTTTGCACCCAGGTGTAGGTCATTAGCATTGATAAGTACTGGTCTCATTCTGTTCCTGTTTCCAACCCTTTACTCTCCTACAGATTGAAAGGCTATGGCAAGTCAGCAGGTTCCTATCAGGTGAACCCTCATGACCTGAGGACAGTGCTATAATTGGCATGCTGTTTGAGGAGGCAGAGGACAAATCATCTCCACAAAAGTAAAGCTTGAGGCTCTGAAGGACATCCTGGGAGGACAGCACAGAAGCTTCATCTCATAGCAGGCCTCACCAGAGGTGATCTCATTCCACCAGGGCATCCAGACCACCCATATGCTAAAAACACCCAGGTCCTCCTTGCCAGCCTCACTTTTCTTCTGAGCTGCAGACTATGTGACAGCCTTCCCAGAATAGCTCACTGGCATCTCAAAGTTAAAGCGTACAAATAGAAACCTTGATCTACCTCCTCCTTCTCTCATCAACCTGTTCCTACTTCAGCTTTCATTCTCTCAGAAAATAACACCAAACAGAAATGTAAGAGCTCAAGATAGAAATTGCTCAGCAGAAATGTGAGAGTCATTTTGACTCCTCTTTTTCCTTTCTCCTCTCTTCCAACCCATAAGTAATTCCTGTCATTTCTACCTCCAAAATTCATCTGCAGTCTCTCGGTACCCCCGCTACTGTCAGAATTCAAACTCCAGCCACTATCACCTACACATTGCAGTTGTCTCTTTGCTGTTCTCCCTGGCTCCTCTCTTGCCTCCCTCTAATTCATTCTCCAAGTAAAATCCAGGGTGAATTTTAACAATATATATCAGATGTCACTTACTTTTCTGCTTAAGACTTGTTAGTAGCTTTCTGCTGCACTTCACAGAAAGTTCCAGGCCCCTAACCTGATGAATGCCATCCCCTGTGGCATGGTTCCCCCTGTCCCTGACACCATCTCTCCTCTGCTGGCCACCCTCAGTCACAGTGGTATACTCTTGGTTGCTTAAGGATGTAGAGTTATCCTGCTGTAGAGACTTGAAATATGCCATCTCCTTTTTTTTTTTTTGGTACCGGGGATGGAACGCAGGGGTATTTGACCTTTAAGCTACATCCCCAGCCTTAGTTAGTGTTTTATTTAGAGACAGGGTCTCACTGAGTTGCTTAGCACCTTGCCATTGCTGAGGCTGGCTTTGAACTCACAATTCCCCTAACTCAGCCTCCCAAAGTGCTTGTATTACAAGTGTGCGCCACCGCACCCGGCGAAATATGCCATCTCTCTGACACATGTACCACATTTTCTCCCCCCTCCTCTTTTCCTTCTCATTTATTCAGAACTCAAACTACATGCCAGTTCCTACCTAGAATTATGTCATCTCATTCTTGCAGCCATTAGTCATATGGTGCTATTTGTTTCTATACTTAATTCAATGAATAATAATAAAATGCAGCTAAAATCCCAGGTTTTAGTCACAATACCAGTCAACGCAGAACAGCATCCAGATCTTGTCCTTCATGTCATCTACAACAAATGATAGCCATCTATATTCATTTTCAGTATGCTAAGTGAATAAAGGAGCACCATCACTTTTGTAGAGGAAAACCACCTCCCATGGTGTGGTGAAAGAAGCTTTCACCAAACTTAGGGAAATTTGGGTCACTCCCAACTGAGCCATTCCCTTGCCTTATGCCTTTGGGAAAATCTCTGTTTCTCTCTGGGTCCTAGCATCTTTGACTATATATAAGAAAATTGAAATTAATTGTCTTTGTGGATCTGAATTTCTTAATAATAAGAAACATTTCAACCCATAGCATCCTCTGTGTAGATGCTTATATTTTCCCTTGCTGTGTCTCATTAGTTACCTTTATAAAAGTAGGACTTCATGGGTTAAATTTTTTGATTGCAAAATTAATTCATGTCTGTTTCTCCTCAGTGCCCAAGGGGACCACCTGTGATTTCTCCTATGTATTTGTGAATATGTGGCTCTCAAGTAGTATGTGGAAGAAAGGGGTATAATAGTTTGTGCTGGTTGTCACTTCTTTGGTCCCCTATGTCTAGAGAATGGGTGAATTTAGCGATTAGGCAACAAGCACTTCAACTGGTATACTGTGGGGATTCACTGTGAAGTGGCTTTGTGATTTTCATAAGAATGGGTCGCGTTTATTTCAGGGCAAGCAGGATGCTACCCCCTATTGCACTGGGGCCAGCATCACAGATTCTTCACTGGCAGTTACAGATGCAGGTGTGAGGAAAGACCCTCTGTGTGTGTCCATTCCCTTTTCCCCATTCAAGAACTGTGGGCTTAGATAGTCCAACCGGATGCAAAAATATCGCAAGAATCAGAAAAAAAATTAGATGTTTGTCCTTAAACTCTTGATTTTCCAAATGAGAAACAGAGGTGACAGACTAGAAACTACTAGTAGCACCAGCATCATTGCCTGTGCTGCCAGTGCAGTAGCATTGTCTGCTGACATGACCTAAATCACCTTAGATAAGTCAGTTATCATTTCTTAAAGTATCAAATCTGCCAACCTAAAGAATCTCAAAAGGTCTTGACAGAAGCAACATCTTGTATTTTTCCCTCTAACCTTCAAATAACCTTGGAGCTTTTCAAATTTCCCAGTTCCTTTTTCTGAGCAGGGACCCAGAGTTGTAAAATGAGGGAGATTGAAGAGCACCAAGACCACCTTTGCTACATGACCAGGCAGAAGAAGGTTTGGATGGCACAAATGAAGGTGAGTTAGCCAGTAAGGAGAGGGAAGAAGGAGGAAGAGGGAGGAAGAGGAAAGAGGGGAGCAAGAGAAAAAAAGAAGTGAAAGAGGGTGTGAGAGAAAGGGAAAGGCAAATAGAGGAGGGAAAAGAGGATAAGAAACAGAAAGAAAAGAAAGAAGGAAAGAGGAGGTAGAATGGTGGACGATGGGTGGTAGCAAGGCAAGCAGGTAGCAAAGGAGAGAGCTTTTCATCTAGTGCACATGATTTGCATGCCCTCAAAAAAGTGAGTTGAAGCAGATAAAATCATCTACAGTGTATCTGATATTGAAGAATTTAGAGTCTGTATAAAAACACAAGGGTGACTTCCTGAATTCATTAAGAATCTTTAAATACACAGAAAAATCTAGGTTTTGTAACATCCACATTCATCTCTCTGTACCCACCTCCTCACCCCACACTACTTGGCTCCTTTAGATCAAAGATGTCATTTTCTTCTGATAATAAGTTTGTTTTTTCAGCCTCTATTGCTCATTTGTATTTTTGATTTGAACAAAGCCTCCATTTCTGTTCCTTCTTGAGTTATCAAATATCCTATGAATAAGACCTTTCAACTCTCCTGAGCATAAACGCATTGCAGAGTTCCTCAGTTCTACAAGTTCCGGCCTGTTTGTTCTTGGGTAATAATACAACTTCTCCCAGGCATGGCAATTGTGCTATATTCTATTTCTCTGAATCTCCACAACCAAATGTGGACTATGCTTCTCTGGTGTTTGGAATATACTGTTCCTCACTAAAGTAAGCAGCAAGGACATTGGTGCCTGGGGTCTATTATCTGTTACTTCCTTGATAGGCCATTCCACAAGGGATTTTGAAAATATAGAGGAATACTGAAGCATATTCAGACTAGGGAGACTCATTCTTTGTGGCAATGTTAGTCTCTCCTAATTCATAGAATTACATCATTTGTGGAGGGCTATTTTTAAGTTTTTAAAAATTTTCAAATCATTGTAGGACACAGTAGTATGTACCTATAATCCCAATGATGCAAGAACTGAAGCAAGAGGATCACAGATTCAAGGCTAGCCTCTGCAACTTAGTGAGATTCTAAGCAATTTAGTGAGACCTTTTCTCAAAATAAAAAGTAAAAAGAACTGGGGGTGTAGCTCAGTTGTTAAGAGTCCCTGGATTCAATTGGCATTTTCTAAAAATTTTGGTTTTGAATTTAAATAATTATAGAGTTGTAGGAAATGACCAAACCAATACAGACCAATCTCATATATTCTTCAAGGTTACATTTTCTACAAGTATGCAGAAAATCAAAATGAGAAAATTAAAATTGAAATAGTATGACTGTGTAGTTATCTGTTAAATTATCACACATGCAGATTTTTATAACCAACATTCAATAAAGATAAAGGTTTATTCTATCACCACAAAGATCTCTCATTTTATTCCTTTATAACCATAACCTGTCTTCTACTCCCGAAAATTCAGAATCCCTGTCAACCATTAATTTTTCTCCCTATGTGTGATTTTGTAATTTTCAGAATGTTATATGAATGAAATCATACAGTACATGCCCTTAGGTGATTGACTTTCATTTACTGGGAATAGTGTACTTGCGCAGCATCTGAGTGGTTGTGGGTGTGAATAGTTTTTTCCTATTTAATCCTCAGTAGGATTCCATGGTGTAGATGTACAACAAGAAATTTAGCCATTCACTTATTGCTGGACATTTTGTTGTGTTTAGTTGGGGCAAGTACAAATAAATCTAATATAAAAAATTCTGAACATTTTTTTGTGTGTGAATACGTGTTTACAATTCTTGAACCTGTTATATAATTTCTGAGTTACATAATAAGTATATATTATGGGTTTTTCTTTCTTAAATTTTTACTTTGTTCCAGAATACAATGTTATATTCCCATAAGCAACATGAGAAATTCAGTTTATCCATGTTCTTACTAGCATTTGATATTGTCACTATCTTTAATTTTTGCTTTTCTAATAGTTGTGTAGTAATATTTCATCACAGTCTTCTAATTTGTTTATCTCTGATGACTAGTTGTGTTGTACATCTTTTCATGTGCTTATTTCCCATCTATAGTTTTTCTTCAATGAGATTTCTATTCATGTTTTTGCCCACAGCTAATTGAACTGTTTTTGTTTTTACTGTTGCATTTTTTAGACTATTTATATCTATCCAGACATTAGTACTTTCTTAAATATGTAGTATATTAGTTTTTCATCACCCTAACAAAATATCAGAGATAATCACTTTACAAAAATTAAAGTTTTATTTTGGCTCACAGTTTGGAAGGTTCCAGTCTATGACTGGTTGGCCGCATTAATTTTGGATCTGTGGCAAGGCAGCAAACTGTGGCAGGGCAGAGCAAAACCATTCACCTCATGGCCAGGAAACAAAGAGAGTGAGGAGGGGGCCACTACCCCACAATCCATTTCCAGGCCATTTTCCCAATGATCTGAAGACCATCTCCTAGGCCTTACATCTTAAATTTTTCTCCACCTCCCAATAATAGTATAATATTCTGGAGATAAAACCTTTGAAACATAAACCTTTGGGGACATTTAACATGCAAACTATAATGTGGTTTACGTATGTTTTCTTAGTTTGTAGCTTTTATTTGATTTCTCTTGTTTGTTTGTTTTTCAGCTTTTTGTTGCTATGAACAAAAAACTTGACAAGAAAAATTTTAGATGAGGAAAAGTTTATTCTGAGGCTCATAGTTACAGAGGTCTTAGTCCATAGACAGCCTACCACATTCCTCAGGGCCTGCTGTGTGGCAGAACATCAAGGCAGAAGTGTATGGTGGAGAAAAGCAGCTGAGAATGTTGCACAGGGAAGCAGAGAGAGACAGAGCTTCTCTCAACAAGGATAAAATACATACCAAAAGGCATGTCCAGATCACCCACCTCCTCTAGTTACACCCTACCTACCTGCCTCCAGTTACCATCCAGTAAATCTTTATCAGGAGATGGACACATTGATTAGGTTAAAATTTTCATAAACAGATCATTTCACCTCTAAATGATCTTGTGTAATCTCACATGTGAACTTTAGGGGAACGATTCACATCTAAACCATAAAACTTGACATGGTCAAAGATTTAAATGTTGAAATGAATATCTTTTCATCAATAAGTTACTTTTGTAACTTTGTAAAAATGTCAATAGGGTATATTTGTGTGATTTCATTTCATATTTTTGTTTGTCTTGTTTTGGTGTTTTTTCCTTTTGCATATCTCTTCTTCTGCCAACACAACACTATCTTGATTACAAGAGATATAGAGTAGATCTTAATATCAGGTAGGATAGCTTTTCCCAATTTATTATTCCATTTCAAAAGTGCTTTTAGTATTCTAGTATTCTTGTATTGCCATGTCCTTTAGAATAATTTTGTCTGTATTCATAAAAAATCTTCCTGAGATTTTGATAGGAGCCACATTAATCCTGTATGTCAATTTGGAAAAAGCAATGATTACTTTACTATATTAAGCTGTCCATCATGGGAAGACAACATGTCTGCATTTATTTGGATGATTTGAAAAACATTAATCAGTACTATATAATTTTGAGCATATGACTAATCTACATGTTTTGTTAGATTTATAACTAAGTATTATGCTGGTTTTTAGTGATTATAAGTGGTATTGATTTTTAAAGTTTTGATTCTACATGCCTATTGTTAGTATATAGAAATATAATTGATTATTTTTTATGTTGGTCTTGTACATGACAACCATGCTCAACTTACTTATTATTTCTCAGGGATGTTTTTGGTTTTGTTTTTAGAGTTCTTGGAAGTTTCTATGAAAATGATAAATTATTTATGAATAAAAAGTTTCATTTCTTTCTTTCTGAGATCAGAAAGGCCTTTTATTTCTTTGCCTTGCCTTGTTGCAATGGCTGGAAGTTCCAGCAGTAAGTTGAATAAGAATGGAGCAAAGCAAACATCGTTATCTTATTCCCAATAATGGGGGGACGATACATATGGACTATATTTATTAAAATCCTTAATAATATAAAAAAATTTGCCACATGTTTATCTATTCATACCCATAGTTCTTAAGCAAAAATATATAATTAGAGCTGCTGCTGCTGCTGCTGATGACAATGATTTGAACCAGAGTGGATTGTACCAGAGTTTGAACTCAGAGGGGATTGAACTCAGGGGTACTCAACAACTGAGCCACATCCCCAGCCCTATTTTGTTTTTTTTTAGATTTTACTTCTTTCTTTTCATATTTAATTTATTTATTTGTTCTATTTAGGCTTACATGATAACAGAGTGCAATTTGATTCATTGTGCATAGATAGAGGATAACATATCAATTCTCTAGTTCTAAGTTGTATAGAATCACAACATATATTCCACCATTGTTCCCATGTCCTTCCCCACATTATGGATCAGCATCCACTTATCAAAGAGTACATTTGGCATTTGGTTTTCTGAGATTGGCTTACTTCACTTAGCATGATATTCTCCAACTCCATCATTTACCTGCAAATGCCATAATTTTATTCTCTCTTATTGCTGAGTAATATTCCATTGTGTATATATATCACAGTTTCTTTATCCAGTCATCTATTGAAGGACATCTTGGTTGGTTCCACAGTTTAGCTATTGTGAATTGAGCTGCTATAAACATTGAAGTGGCTGCAGCACTGTAGTATGCTGTTTCTAAGTCTTCTGGGTATAGATGGAGGAGTGGGATAGCAGGCTCAAATTCCAAGTTTGCTAAGGAATCTCCATACTGCTTTCCAGATTGGTTGTACCAATTTGCAGTTCCATCAGCAATGTATGAGCGTGTCTTTTCCCCCACAACCTCACCAACACTTATTGTTGTTTGTATTCTTGATAGTTGCCATTCTGACTGGCGTGAGATGAAATCTTAGGGTAGTTTTGGTTTGCATTTCTCTGATTGCTAGAGATGTTGAACATTTTTTCATATATCTGTTGATGGATTGTATATCTTCTTCTTTGAAGTTTGTGTTCAGCTCTTTGGCCCATTTATTGATTGGGTTGTTAGTTTTTTGGTGTTAATTTTTTTGAGTTCTTTATATATTCTAGAGATTAGTGCTCTATCGGATGTGTGTGTGGCAAAGATTTGTTCCCAGAATGTCGACTCTCTGTTCACTTCATTGATTATTTCTTTTGCTGAGAAGAAGCTTTTTAGTTTGAATCCATCCCATTTGTTGATTCTTGATTTTACTTCTTGTGATATAGGAGTCTTGTTAAGGATGTATGGTCTTAATCCGACATGATGAAGATTTCGTCCTACTTTTTCTTCTATTAGGCGTTGGGTCTCTGGTCTGATTCCCAGGTCCTTGATCCACTTTGAGTTGAATTTTGTGCATGGTGAGAGATAGGGGTTTAGTTTCATTTTGCTGCATGTGGATTTCCAGGTTTCCCAGCACCATTTGTTGAACAGGCTATATTTTCTCCAGTGTACGTGTTTGGTTCCTTTATCTAGTATAAGTTAACTGTATGTAAGTGGGTTCGTCTCTTTGTCTTCTATTCTATACCATTGGTCTACATGTCTATTTTGGTGCCAGTACCATACCGTTTTTATTACTATAGCTTTGTAGCATAATCTGAGGTGAGGTATTGTGATGCCTCCTGCTTTACTCTTCTTGCTAAGGATTGCTTTGGCTCTTCTGGGTCTCTTATTCTTCCAAATGAATTTCATGATTGCCTTTTCTATTTCTTTAAGGAATGATGTTGGGATTTTAATTGGGATTGCAATGAATCTATATAGAGCTTTGGGAATTATGGCCATTTTGACAATATTGATTCTGCCTATCCAGGAGCATGGTAGATTATTCCATCTTCTAAGGTCTTCTTCAGTTTCTTTCTTCAGTGTCTTGTAGTTTGCCTTGTAGAGGTCTTTCACCTCTTTTGTTAAATTGATTCCCAAGTATTTTTTTTTTTGAGGCTATTGTGAATGGGATAGTTTTTCTAATTTCTCTTTCAGAGGGTTTATCACTGATGTATAGAAATGCAATTGATTTGTGGGTGTTGATTTTATATCCTGCTACTTTGCTGAATTCATTTATCAGTTCTAGAAGTTTTCTGGTGGAACTTTTTGGATCCTCTAAGTATAGAATCATGTCATCTGCAAATAATGATAGTTTGAGTTCTTTTCCGATTCGTATCTCTTTAAATTCTTTCATCTGTCTAATTGCTCTGGCTAGTGTTTCAAGGACTACGTTGAATAGCAGTGGTGAGAGGGGGCATCACTGTCCAGTTCCCATTTTCAGAGGGAATGATTCCAATTTTTCTCCATTTAGGATGATATTGGCCTTGGGTTTAGCATAGATAGCTTTTACAAAGTTGAGGTATGTTCCTTCTATCCCAAGTTTTTCTAGTGTTTTGAGCATAAAAGGGTGTTGTATTTTGTCAAATGCCTTCTCTGCATTGATTGATAAAATCATATGATTCTTATATTTAAGTCTATTGATGTGATGTATTATGTTAATTCATTTCAGTATGTTGAACCAACCTTGCATCCCTGGAATGAACCCCACTTGATCATGGTGCACTATTTTTTTGATATGTTTTTGTATGTGATTTGCCAGTATTTTATTGAGAATTTTTGCATCTATGTTCATCTGAGATATTGGTCTGAAGTTTTCTTTCTTTGATGTGTCTCTGTCTGGTTTTGGAATCAGGATGATACTTGCCTCATAGAATGAGTTTGGAAGGGTTCCCTTATTTCCTATTTCATGAAATAGTTTGAGGAGAATTGGTATTAATTCTTCTTTGAAAGTCTTGCAGAACTCAGCTGAGAATTCATCTGGACCTGGGCTTTTCTTGGTTGGAAGGTTCTTGATGGCATCTTCTATTTATTTGCTTGAAATTGATCTTTTTAAGTTGTATATGTCCTCCTGGTTCAGTTTGGGTAGGTCATATGCCTCTGGAAATTTGTCGGTGTCTTCAGGGTTTTCTATTTTACTGGAGTATAGATTTTCAAAATAGTTTCTAATTATCCAATTAAATGACATAGACTGACAGACTGTATCAAAAAAAAAAAAAAAAAAAAAAAAAAAAAAAAAAAAAAAAAAAAAAAAAAGACCCAACAATATGCTGTCTTCAAGAGACTCATCTTACAGGAAAAGACATCCACAAACTGAAAGTGAAAGGGTGGGAAAAAACATATCACTCCCATGGATCCTGCAAACAAGCAGGAGTTTCCATCCTCATATCAAATAAAGTGGACTTCAAACCAAAGATGGTGAAAAGAGATAAAGAAGGTCATTTCATACTTCTTAAGGGAATCATACATCAACAAGACCCAACAATCATGAATATCTATGCCCCAAATAATGGGGCTTCTACGTATATCAAATAAATCCTTCTCAAATACAAGAATCAGATAGACCACAACACAATAATACTTGGAGACTTTAACACAGCTCTCTCACCATTGGACAGATCTTCCAAACAAAAACTTAATAAAGAAACCATATATCTCAATGCAACTATCAATAATTTAGACTTAACAGACATATATAGAGTGTTCGATCCATCAACAATTGAATACACTTTTTTCTCAGCTGCACATGGATCCTTTTCCAAAATAGATCATATGTTATGTCACAAAGCCAGTCTTAGTGAATACAAAAAAATAGAGATTCTACCCTGCATCCTATCTGACCACAATGGAATAAAATTACAAATCAATGACAGATTAAAAAACAGAAACTTCCATCACCTGGAAAGTACATAATATGCTATTGAATGATGCATGAATAACAGAAGACATCAAGGAAGAGATAAAAAAATTCTTAGAGGCAAATGAAAACTCTGATACAACATATCAAAATCTCTGGGATACTATGAAGGCAGTGCTAAGAGGAAAGTTCATAGCACTAAACTCATTCATTAGATGAAGTAAAAGTCAACAAATAAATGAATTGACTCTTCATCTCAAAGCCTTAGAAAAGGAAGAACAAATTAACACCCAAAGAAGTAGAAGACAGGAAATAATAAAAGTTAGGGCTGAAATCAATGAAATAGAAAGAAAAGAAACAATTCAAAAATTGACAAAACAAAAAGCTGGTTCTTTGAAAAAATAAACAAAATATTTTGTGTTTTATTTAGAGACAGGGTCTCACTGAGTTGCTTAGTGCCTCGCCATTGCTGAGGCTGGCTTTGAACTCGCTGTTCTCCTGTCTCAGCCTCCCAAAGTGCTGGGATTACAGGTGTGTGCCACAGTGCGGGTTTTAGAGCTGATTATTGACACTGAAGAACTTCACAGTGTCAGACCCATTTTAACACTATCTTTTCCCTCCATCTACAAGTGCTTAGGGAAGAGATACATAGTTGAAGGCAGATTCATAAGACTGGATCTCCCCAGTGACTCAGTTGAGCATCCAGTGACTCAATTCCTTCAGCCATGCCCCACCTACATACCGTTACCACCCAGTTAATCCATCCAAACTAGAATGAACTGATTAGGTCACATCTCTCATAATTGAATCATTTCATTTCCTGCATTAATGCAAAAGATTTAGGGGAACGCCTCCTATTCAAACAGTAACACCCTCCAAGCAAGAAACACACTCTTCTTGACTTATTGAGTTTCATTCATTCAGCTCGAAGATGTTTCCTCTAATGAGTCCATTAGTGATAGTTGTAGAGGGAGTTGGAAAGAGTTGAATGAGCCTATTCATTCATTTTTTAATCAACATAATTGTGGTGTAATTCTCACATAATACTTTTGATAGATAAAGTTCAATTACTTTTGATAAAACATAAATTACTGTGTCTAGTTAAAAATCAAATTATTTTTCCTCATAAAATTCTTTTATGTACCTTTGGGAGAAAAGCTACCTTAAGAAATCAATTATTTGATTTTTCTCACTAAAGATTACATTTGGCTATCCTGGAGTTTCATATAAATGAAACCATCCTCTATGGTTTCTTTGGTGTTTCGTTTCTTTCACTCAGTATAATATTTATGACATTTGTACCCTTTTGTATATATTAGATATTAATTCCTTTTATGTAAAATAGCATTCCACTATTTGAAAACATACTTTAGCCATTCATTGTTATGGACATTTGGGTCATTAGAAATTAAACTTTTGTGATAGACTGAATAATGTTCCCATTACTCAGAGATGTCCATGTCTTAATTCCTGGAATCAATGAGTGATATTTTATATAACAAAAGGGGCACTGCAGACATGATTAAGGGTTTTGACATGTTCTAGGCTACCCAGGTATATCTGTGAAATCATAATACAGGATGGTAGGAAAATTTAGAGATAGGGGTTATATTATGATGCTCTGTAAAAATTCTATGTTTTTAAAATTTTCTTTCAGCTCTGAAATGAAGCTATAATCAGAGAACTGATCTTTGGTAGGTAATTTCTTCAAACTTAAGAAGCCCATTCTCTTAGGTAAAGGGAATGACTCAGGGAGATCATTCTGATTCTATTGTAAGTTTTCTCCAATGATCTCTTCTAGCAACTAATTAGCCCCTAATTTACTTCTCAGATTACTTTTACACTGGGATCCTTTCTCTAAGTGTGTTTAACATGATGTAAAATTGTTTTCATGATGTCAGTTGAAGTTATTGTAACTGTTTACAAAATACATTATCCTTGCTTCACAAAGAGCCTTGGCAATCTCTGCAAATCAGTGTCTTGTCTGTTGACATTAGGAAGAGTTCTAGAAAAGCAAAAAGAGCAAGATTGGTTGACCTTATGTGTTTTTCTACATGTACAACAGATGCTGTAGCACTGAGAGGACTGAGCCTAGGGTTTTGTATGAATTATCTATGATATTTAATTTGCATGCTTAATATGTTTATGTCCCACCCACCCAAACAATTGGCAGAATGTTATAGAAATAAAAACAAAACACAGCATAAGAGATTACAATATGGTTGATAAATTAAATAAAAAACAAAGGAGGGACAAGCATTACTAACAATATCAACTGCTGAGCACATCATTGCTATAACTGAATGTCAAATAGGTCTCTAAATTTCCTAATTAGAAGCAAGTGTAAGAAGGCTCCATAAGGATGCCCATCTGTGGGAAGTTCACAACCAAGTGGAATAGAGCAGATTTGGGCGTTTCAACATGGAACACCTGCTCTCCTTATCCATGACTAATCAAGTAGTGAATAAAAAAGAGCCTGGTTAGAATAGGCCCTGTAAAAGTGGATTCAAATCAAGAATATAAGGAGCCCAAAATATATTAAGCTAAAAAATTCTTGAGAAAAACTTGAGGATCATTAGCTCTGACAGTAATTTCAAATGAGCAATCAATAGCTCATTGGGTTAGGAAAGAAGGGAGAAACACTCCTTTATTGACTACTTCTCCTGTAATCATGGCAAGATGCAAAATCTTTTAAAAATTAATTAATTTTATTTTCTAGATCAGTTTTTAGGTATAATAAAAAATGAGAGGAATGTACAGTGTTCTCATGTACCTTTCTCATCCCTGGAAGAGATTCTTATCTTGTATTAGTGTGGTGCATATGTTACAAGTGATGGGCCAATTCTGATACATTATTATTAGCTAAAATTCATGGTTTATATTAGGATTCACACTTTATGTTATAAATTCTATGAGTTTTGACAAATTGTATAATAACATGTACAATGTTTCTATTGTTACATGACAGAATAATTTAACTGCCCTAAATATCTTCTGTGTTCCACCTATTCATGTTTTTCTCCTTTTCTATTGTTGTTTTACTGGACATTGAACTCAGGAATATTCTGTCACTAAGTCATCCCCCACCCTTTTAACTTTTTATTTTGAGACAAGGTCTTACTAAGTTGATAGAGTGACCTCAGACTTGTGATCCTCTGCCTCAGCCTCCTGAGTCACTGGAATTACAGGCATGGATCACTATAGAAACTCCCACATATTTCTTTTATATTGTATTTTTTTATCTGTACTCTAGAAGTTCACCTCATGTATATGTTTTCAAATCTTACCTTTAATACTTCTCCTTAACACACTTTTTTTTTTCCACTTGTTGAGTATATGGAACACATTATAATAACTGTTTTAATGTGCTAAGACAACTCATTAAACGTGTTTGATTTGTTTCTATTTCTAATAAAGTAATTTTTCCTTAGTTTTGGTCATATCTTTTCTTCAAGTGCCTGGTATTTTTCACTGGGTGCTGGATTTTTATGAATTTTCTGTTACTATATGCTAGATCTTTAAATGCATCCAAGGTTTGTACTGGAACACAGTTACTTGGTATTTTTAAGGTTTGCTTTAAGTAAGAACAGAACTGACATTAGTCCAGGACTAAAGGGGCCCATTACTGAGGCAATTTTCTTTTGCATACTGTCCTGGAAACTCTTGCCAGACATTAAGTTCAGTTAATCACAGAGTTCACATCTTTATTTCCCTGGTGTCTGACATCTCTGTCTAGCCTTGACCATTTTCCTGTTTCTTAAATCATTGTTTCATATATGATGTCTGTTGTGTTTGTTTTTTAGAGAGGAAGGAAAAATCCAGTTTTTTTTTAATATGTCTGGAAGTGGGATCCAGAGGCAAGGTTTGAACTTATGTCTCTGATTCAAGTGTCTTTTGTGTATTTATCATATAGCACAATGAATACTTTGAAGGTAGTCAAATACATTTTGGAATATGTTGTACATGCATGCATTCAGCAACAGATGTTCATTGCAAATCTTTGCATCTATATTGAGAATGCCAAATTTTGATTCATTCTTTCACTCAAGCCTCACTGCAAAGGTATAAACCTCACTGGGAAGCCACTGGAACTACACCTGGCAAAAGGTAGTTGCAGATCTTGCCATTATATCCAGACTTCCACAGGTCAACGTAACTGGCTTGGTCTACTTTTTACAAATATGAGAAACAGGACTAATCTTTCAAAAGCTTAGATCATCCTTGACCTGGTCCAATATCATTTTAATCATGTATGTGACAGATAATTCCACGTTTTAATTGTCCTTTAAGCCACTGCCAACAGATTCATAAAGAGCCCAGAACAATAGTATTTATCTTTCCTTAAATAGCAGAACAAAAAATATGAAGAATGTAATCTGCTTATAATTTTGTGCAAAGTTAGAAAAATTATGATTGTAATAATTTTTTTT
>PVHX01011113.1:0-15183 GCA_004024805.1 Geosciurus inauris | reverse complement strand
TTTATAATAAATCACCTAGAAAATTAAAAAAAAAAAAGTTCTTTTGATTCAGAAACTTCTAAATATACTGGGGCATTCAAAACATATTCTCATTTGTTGAATGAGTAAATGTATATTAAAAGACAAAATCAAACAACATGTTAGGGGACTGTGTTTTTTTAACAAAATTTCTGTTGTTGTTGTTTTTTCCCCCAATATTTATGGCTGTAGTTATGGATTTATAGATATATTATGTTTTTAAAATGAAAGAAAATTTATAAGCTAAGGTTGTTGATTTTTTTTTAGGGGAAAAATAAATAGCAGTAAGGTTAATTTCTAGTGTAAGATTTATGTGACATCACTGACTATTCTAGTGTACTCAATAAAATTGTTTCTCAAATTCTTGGCTTATTTTTTGAGTTGATTCCCAACATTAGTGTCCTCTTATTAAGCAAAGCTCTTCTACTCTCAAAAATTGGAAGTGACTGAGTTGATTTGTATGGAGAGAGGAGACAACATTTCTACTGTCCATTATCCTTAGTGTTTATCTTACTTCAAGGCAATAACATTTCATGGCAGGAGATTTAATCATGGACCTGGTATCAGACAAGAGAACATCTCCCTGATGTTTATAAAGCTTTCTATTAGAAATCTGAGATGCTCACTTTATACCATGGTGTAGTCTTATGTAGAAGACAGGGTAAGCTGATTCATTAATAAAGCTTTATTTGGGGCAGCATGTGAAATTTCATTCAAAAGACTTGTATATGGAAAACATTTATTGAGCACTTCCTCTGTGCCAGAAACTGTTGTAGATGATAGGTAATTTTTTAAAAATGCTAATTCAGTTGTGCCTCTCACTGAGCCTATGGTATAATAGTATCATGTGTTTCATGTTAAAAGCAGAGCATTTAAATACTATTTCTAGGGTAACGAATGGCAGAAAGCACTACATTAGGTTTAATTATATTAATTAAAACTTGTGTGCAAATTATCTACTCAGTCTCTATGTAGTGCTAGAGCATATGCATTGCATGTGCATATATTTACATATTTATTTGATGTACATTTGTACATCATATGCCTTACCATGTACATATATGTACATATTTATATCTAATATATCCTATAGTAAGCAATAAGTTCATACAGAGTGTTTCCATATGCAGAGAACAGAACAGTAAGCTTGTTGGAGAGATCATATGACTAATCTCGAGAAATATTCTTTGTCAGAAATTATTTAGGGAGTTTAAACTAGAACTACTTTTATCCCTATTTCCCATGGGGCCATGAAGACTTTGTCAGAAGATAAAGTACATAAGGCAGAATCAGATAAGGAAAGAACCACTCCTTTTTTGCAGGCTCTGTTGGAGGAGGGAAGCAAGATAAATGGGTATAGAGTAGGGTCAGGAGTTAGAGGTGGACATCTCTACCTGAAGACTAGGAAGGCCACAAGCTTCTGATATGATAGCACAGACCCTGGCTTCTTTCTACTAAAGGCAACAAAGTGACATTACAAGAGTTCCAAACAGCACAAAGCCATATCTAGGGCCAATGTTTAGTCACCTTTCCTGAAATACCTTCACATATTACCCTTTTATGTGCTTCTAGATTTTGACCAAGATTTTGTCAATATATGCAATAGTTGTGTAAAACATGTTGGACACACTGTCCAAGGTGATGTTTAATGTCTTTGTCTTAGGGCCTAAGAAGTCAAAAATATTTTTCTCCAAACCAAATGGTAAAATTTCTTTTAATGAATGCATGCACATTTTAGGAATTTTGATAATTCCCAAAAGGATAATAAAGAAAAGGAACCACCCATACTCTTGCCAGCAAGAGAGAGATAGGCTTAATATCTGTATGCATTCACATCAGTCTTTTCTCTATAAAGAACCTAAACTATGGTAGCTGAGGTCATTCTGTATCTACAGTTTGGTATCTTGTTCATTTGACTTAATATTAATTATACAGTGATTTTTCTATGTCATTAGACATGTATACAAATCATCACTTTGAAATGGATTATGGCTTCACTATAATTCACATTTGCTTCTAGCTTTTTTTTAAAGGCTATTTACTTCTACTTAGTTCCATTTTACACATATCATGAGTAACATCTCTAATAATTCCTGAATGTAATGGTATGATTACTAAGGTTTGAAATATAAATATTTCTATGGCTCTTGATATAGGTACTTAATTGTACACAGAAAGTTATACAAATTTATTGACACCACCAATAGCATAGGGATATACTTGTCTCAGAAGACTAATTCCAGCATTGTGTGTGCGTGTATGTGTGTGTTTACCTGAGAAGTAGCTTTTTCCATTTGTTCTATAGCTATCATCATAAGTGATCAATCTATATATTTATTTTGTCTAGAGTCTAGGATCTACAATGAAATTAAATTATGATCTGTTTTTATAATAATTATAATTATTTTCATTGAGTTTCCTGATATGTTTACCATCATATCAGTGACATTTTCTGCACAAACTCAATTATTCTTTGAAAGCTGGAGTCCACTGATTCTCTAAAGTGATAAATATCTTATTTGTTGCAACAATTCTTTGGACCTTCAAAACCTTACCCTTCTGTGTTCCATTCATTACCCTATGTTAATAATTCATGAAGTTTATAGAGCTTGATAAGATTCTTTGAGGGGATAAGTTTCTTGTAGAAACCTAAAGAGAATTTTGGATGATAAAGGAGAGAAATCCTTTTTTACCAATCTCAGATGGTTTTCAGGAATTTTTGTTTTGGCTAGGGTTTTTTGATAGGAGATTAGTGTGTGCTAGAGGCTGTTTTATAAGGAGTGGAACAGGAAGGAAGAATGGTAAAAATGTCATCATAAAAGGTCCTGACCTAAACAATGACAGCCTCATTTGGTTCCTTGTCTCTCTAAAATTCCATAAACCAGAACTCAAGAACACATGGCCTTTTCTTCTCCATTGATGATAATAAATAGCAATTGAATATAGAGCTTCCATTAAACAGTGGGCTCACTGGTGAAATATATGGCAAAGGCTATATTCATAGAGATTTGAGAACAGAAACACAGACTCACTCCCCAAAGACAGGATGTGTAGAGATGTCCAGCTTTACACAGCTGAGACCAGATCATGAATGTGAAATTTGGGCAGATGTTTAAATTATCCAAGATCATCACTCAAGGGCAGAATCAAAGCCACTGAATGCATTCAAACTGTCTGTGATATCTTGTCAGAAAGGATCAGGAGGAAGCAACCCTCAACAACTGTGCTTGATTGTTACAAGTTATTAGAACTAAAACCTGTGCTCCATGTTGAAACTAAGCCAGAACCCTTCTGAAATTTCTCCCTGGTTTCCCCTTTTTGAAAACAGGGAAAACCAGGTGAACTAGGAGATCTGAGCCTTTGTGGCTATACTAAACCATGTAATGAAAAAGGTACCTAGCATTTATTCAAGCTGGAGAAGGTATGTAGGGTTGAACTTAGATATGATGTAGGGCAGATGAGGCTGGGCACCTTTTATTTCAGGAAGCAGGTTTCTTTAAGTTGCAGAGAGTCTAATGCTTGAAATTTCTGCACTCAAGTCTGGAAATTATTTTAGATTTATACTCAGTGGGGGTGGTTACATGACAGTGGGTGGGGCATAGCAGTTACTCTTAGTCCTCTTTTATAGGATAGACAGAGATTTCACAAGTTTTTACCAAGAGAATGGAGATAGTATCTTTTGCACAGCAACAAGCTTGATTGCAAACCTAGCTTTTACAAAAAAGAGAAAACTACAAACCATAATGAAAGCTGTCTGCAAAAATCCTGCTGACATTCTTTGTAAAATCTTGATGGCAAGAAGCTTAATTTTGGTGGGAGTTCCCTAGAGAAGCTTAATTATTCTAAGTGTCTTTTGGGGGCTACTTCAGAAAGTTATATACCTTCTAGAGTCACTTTTAGAAGGGATAGATAAAAAGAGGCTACCAATGCTTTCCTTTAATGGTAGCAAATGTCCTACTACAGCTCCTACTTTCAAGCTGGGATGGGATTCTGTCGACATCTGATTAGTATCCAGAAGCCCTCTTCCTTTTGCAGTAACTACTTCTGGGTTCCTGAGTCTTTTAGGCAGGTAATCTTTGATTGACATGTAGTCTTTCCTCAAATAACTACCATTATTATTCATTTCAAACTTCTTTTAAGGTAACCAATATTAATCTGGCCTCTCAGGAATTGGCAAGATTGTATCCATCTCACACTCAAGGCAATAAAAATAAAACTTCTCTTGAGAAGAGACCAATGAGACACTCTTCTTGCACAAGGGGGCCTAGGAGTTTTTTTCAACAGGCTCATCTACCCAGGAACACAGAGGCTCCTGCACTCAGAATCCCTGGAGGCTTGGTTACTGTTCAACTACATGGTGCTGGTTCTGTAGGAATGCAGGATGCTGGCATTTGGGTGTCATGGAGGCTGCCACCAAGATTTCAAAGGAAGGCCTAGGAGGCCAGGGAAAGGGCAGCAGAGTTAGAGTCCCTGCGGGTGGCCCCTGAAAGGGCAAAGCACGGCAATGTGAGGAGGAAGCTGAAGCTGCAGTGGAGACCCCCAAGATTAAGAAATGCCAGTAACATCATCTTAGGAAAGCTGCAGGGATTGAGCAGAGAGAAGCCACCAGAAAGGCCACTTGGACTGCAACCAATAAGGCCACAGGGGCAGAGCTATATAATCCCTTTGGACAGTGTATCACCATGCCATGTGCTTGAGATGCCAGACATGAAGCTACAGGACTCTTTTGCCTTTCTGGATTTCAGTCTTACTTCTGTCCTATTCCTCCTTTCTATGCCTCTTTTTATGAATGGAAATACTTATTCTTTTATTTCCTATATTGGATACTTGTAAATGGCTTTTGATTTTTATAGGAGCTCACAATGCATGTTTTCCCTGAGTCTCAGGGGAGACTTTGGACTTGAACTTTTGGGCAATCTTGGAACTGATGCGATCATGTGAGGTGTTCCCCAAAAGTTCTCATGTGAGAAAATGCAAGAAGGTTCAGAGGAGAAATGATTGAGTTGTGAAAGTCTTAATCAATCAGTGATTTAATCCCCTTATTGGGATTCACTGAGTGCTAACTGAAGACTGGTAGGGTGGGCGGGAGGAGGGGGGCATTGGGGACATGGCTTTGGGGTATACATTTTCTATGTGGCAAGTGGAGCCCTCTCTCTCTGCTTTCTGATCATCATGTGAGCTGCTTCCTGTTAGGTTGGATCAGGGTCCAAGATGTCCAGTCAGGGGGACTGGTCAGTGGCTGCCCAGCGGAGCTGCCAGCCAGACGCTGAGGGCACCAGTAGACATGCCTCCTGTCAATCAGCGGGTTTTCCTGACCTATCCAGGAAGGACTCTGGCCTTCTCTTCCTGCCCCCAAGCCCTCCCCTTCCTGACCAGGACCTTTTGAAATTCTCTGTGCACTGGAGCCCAGCACCATTCTCCTGGACATACTCTGAAGGACAGGAAGATTAGGCCCGAGAGCATGTATTTTCAATAAAGCCTTGCCAAGCGGCTTTAATTCATCTCCTTCTGGTTGTCTAGTCTTTACACTTCCTTCTATCTCATTCTTCCTCCATGGTGTTCAGTCTCATCTTGAGCCCTGAGGAATGGCGTCTACTGTATATGGATTGGGACCTTTGAAACTACGAGTCCTCAAATGTGCTAGTCAGGTCTTTAGTTGCAGCAGCAAAAAACTTGCCTAAAACAGATAGTGATTTGACCTTTCATAACAATGAAAAGTTACTTTATCAAGAAAATAAAAAGAAATTCTAACAAAGTACATGAAGAAAACCTGATAAAAGCAGAGACAGAAAACTTTACAGTTATTGTTGAATATTTTAATGCTTCACACTATGTAACTAATGGAACAGAAAATGGAAAAAGATATATAAGTTCTGAATTGCATTATCAAAACTATATGTAGTAATTAAAATTTAGAAAATATAATGCTCAGTACCTAAATATGCAAGTTTTTGTTGCAGGTACATAGTCATGTTTTGACAAAATTGAGGATATACTGAACCATGAAATAAGTTAATATATTTTAAAAAGTTCACATGATACAGAGGCTGTTCATGAATCACATGAAATAAAATTAGAAAATCAATAAGAAAACAACATAAAGGTATTTACCAAGTATTCAAAAATTAAAACAAACATTTAAAATAACCCATCATTCAAAAAAGAAATCACAATAAAAATGAATACACACATGAATAATCATTATAAATAACATGTATCCAAATGGGTGGAATACAACTAAATCAATGCTTAAAAAATAACTTTAAAAGTATAAAATAAGAATAAGAAATATTTGAACTGGGAATGCAGCTTAATGGTGGATCACTTGCCTAGTATGTGAGAGCCCTTGAGTTCAATCCCCAGCACTGCAATAATTATTTAATTATTTTAAAATAAGAATAGGAAAAATTTAAAATCAATACCTAAGTTTTCACTTAATCAAACTAGGAAAAAAGCACATTGAAATACAAAGTAAAAGGAAAATAACTAAGTCAAGAGCCAAAATCAGTGAAATAAATATCAACTAAACATTAGAGAATTTTTACTATAGTGTATGTGTGTGTGTGTGCATGCTATACCTAAGCCTAGATAAAATTTATTTTTAAAAGCTGAGTTGAAAAGAGTCAATAAAATTGATAAACCCTTTGATAAAATAATTAGGAAAAGGGAAATACAACTAAGTTCCCATAGATAGTAACAAATGAATACCATGAACAAACACAAGCCAAAATTTTTGCAGCATAAATGAAAAGGACAATTTTCTTGCAAACAGTACTAAAACTAATGCAAAAAGTAGTAGGAAATTTGAATAATGCTATGCATGTTAAAGAAATTAAAGTCATAATTAAAATATTGCCCAAAGAAGACCCCAGGTTCAGGAGAATTTACTGGTAAGATCCATCAGACAAAAAATTAAAATACTAATGTTAATAAAACTGTATCAGAAAATAAAAGAAAAGGTAACCTTTCTGATTTGTGAGATCATCTGAATCCTGATTTCAAAACCAGACAATAACATTATGTGAGAATAAAGATAACTTTGACCATTCTGAGAAAAACTTGGCTTAAGGTGCTCTACCAAAGTTTTCAAAGTTTTAGTTTCAGTACTTTATAAAGGAGAAATAAACTGTATATTTTGCAATGTCACATGATGGATATTGTGTCTGTGTGTGTGCACACACATGTCCTTGTGCATGAGTATTGCTTGAACATGGTAGGTGCACCATAATATTGAAATACCTTTATAGTGTGACATTATTGGAATAACCATATATCTTTTGACATGATCACTCTGAAGAATAGAATAAACTTGGATGTAGTATTTAATCGATTGATTGATTGATTGATTTGAGAGAAAAGCAGAAAGAGAGTTAAGATACAGATGGGAAGTCCATGACTGTGGAGGCAGAGATTGAAATGAGGTAGGTGCAAATCAAAAAATACTTGAAATCACCAGTGACTGGTGGAAATAAGAAAGTATTCTCCCCTAGAACCTCCAGAGGGAGTACAGCCTTGCTGACACTTTGGATTTGGTTTCTTACTTTTTAACTGTGAGAGAATAAATTTATTTTGTTTTAAGACATCTAGTGTGGCAGCTTTTTTATGACAACCACAGAAAACGAACACACCTACCATTCAAAATCTAAAATGTAGGAACTGGAAAGAGGATTCTTCTCACCCAAACTTTGAGAAAACCTGGAAAGCCTATAAAATCACAATTTTAAAAAACTTAGCAGAAAGTCAAAGATTCAGGAAACAGATTAATCTAGAATGCAAAGAAGAGTACTACTGGCTCCAACCAAAGAAGACATGAAAGCATAACCTGAAAGGAAAGCAATGGTTGCCAGGAGGAAAAGTGAGAAATCAGTTATACCTTTAATAAACCTGAGGCTGAGTGAGCCTGCAGAAAAGTGTCAACACCCTAGGTGCCTGGGAAGAACATGAGTTCACATTCACCTACAGGCTCTTTTTCATGAATCTCTTCTGAACACCCTGAAGAAAAATAGGAGGCAGCAGGGAGCAAAGAGAGCCTCTGAAATGCAGGCATGGAGAAAGTGTCATCTCCACTGTAGGGGAGTCAGGAAGCCTAGACACCCCACTGGACCTCTCTCTCAAAAGTGTAAGCCACTGGGGGGAAAAATCAGATCTTCTCTCCCTCAAGGTACTGATAAAGACCCCTTGTTGCTGGAGGAGAAAAATGAGAAAAATGGGGCAGGGAGGGGGGAGGGAGAGAGAGAGAGAGAAAAAAAAAAAATAGTTCTGAGCCCTAAATCTTAGTGCTAAACCATAGTGTCTCCAGAGAGCTGCTGGAGGAGGGACAAGAATAACTGTTGCAGGCAAGAACAACCAGTAGCTGAAAGTTGAAGAAACTGTTTGTTTACGTGGTCTAAAAGTATCTCTCCTCTTTAGTAACTACGAAGGAAAAACAATAATTCTACAGTGTAGAACCCTGGCCTACATTACCTTAACCACATGATCCAGGTCAACATCATAAGTAATGGCACATATTGATTGTTAAGTACCCCCAATACCACGTGATAAGGACAACACATCACTCTGTGGTATTTTCCTCAGTAATGCATAACCTCCAACTGACCATGAGAAAACATTGCACAAACTCAAATGAAAGGATATTTTCTACAACAACTAGTCAGTACTTTAAAAATGTCAAGGTCATGATAGAGAAGGAAAGCCTAAGGAAATATCACAGATTGGGGAAGACTTAAGAGCTGTGACAACTATGAGGAATGTGGAATCCTGGATTGGATACTCAAACAGAAAAAAATGGCAACTTTGGAAAAACTGGTGACATTTAAATGTATTTGGTAGTGTAGTTAATAATATTGAGCCAAGACTAATTTCTTAGTTTTGATCACTTCTTCCTGTGACTTTATAAATTGTAAACACAAAAAAGAAGCCAGGTTATGAGTATATAGAAAAATTCTCTGCTGTTCTTGCAACTCTTCCATTAGTCTAAAATAATCTCAAAACAAAAATGTTTAAATAATCATGAATTTCCTGAGCATTCACAATTCTAAAGTATGATGTGATCTCCTTTCCTTGGTGAAGTTCAAGCTGAATCACTTAGTAAAACCTACTATTAAAATAATAATAACAATAAATGAGTACAGAAGGCAGATGCCATGTAGATTCTTTGCATCTGGGAAGCAATGTAAACCTTATTTGAGTAGTATGTGTTATGAGTCATATTTATTTGCAAATGTCCCATCCACTTCCATTGTTTCCCCCATTATTTTAAATAAGGACTTAAGGACTTAGAGGAGAAGTTACCTTTCTAAAATAATTTGGCCCATAGATGATATTAAATCATGGATGTGACTAAACTTTAGAATAATCAACATCACCCAGAGATGGATATATTAGCTGTAACCAAATATAAACAATCACCCCAGTCAGAATGGCAGCTATCCAAAATACAAGCAACAATAAGTGCTGGTGAGGATGTGGTGAAAAAGGTACACTCAAACATTGCTGGTGGGACTGCGAACTGGTGCAACCAATCTGGAAAGCAGTATAGAGATTCCTTTAAAAACTTGGAATGGAACCACCATTTGACCCAGCTATCCCACTCCTCAGCCTATACCCCAAAGACTTAAAAACAGCATATTACAGTGACACAGCCATTTTAATGTTTATAGCAGCACAATTCACAACTGCTAAACTGTGGAAGCAACCCAGATGCCCTTCAATAGATGAATGGATAAAGAAACTATGGTACATATACACAATGGAATATTATTCAGTAATAAAAGAGAATAAAATTATGGCATTTGCAGGCAAATGGATGGAATTGGAGAACATTATGCTAAGTGAAGTAAGCCAGTCTCAAAAAACCAAATGCAGAATGTTCTCTCTGATTAGTGGATGCTGATACATAAGTAGGGTGGGAATGGAGAACATAGGAGAAATGGAGGAACTTTGGATGGAGCCAGGGGGGAGAGGTGGGAGGGGAGGAAGGGGGAATGGGTGTAGCAAAGATGGTTGAGTGAGATGGTCATCACTACCCTACATACATGTATGAAGACACAAATGGTGTGACTCTATTTGGTTTGCAACCAGAGAGATGGAAAAATTGAGCTTGAAATATGTACTATGACTTGAAATGCATTTAAATCAATTAATTGATTAATAAAAAATTAAAAGTAAAAAAACAAAGAAAAAGAAACTACCAGAGATATTTTCTCCCAGTTTGTACTGTAGAAATACTGTTTGTATTTCTTAACAGTATATTTTTTCAGATAAATATTTCTAATTTTAGTGCCAAGTATTTTCCTTTAAGCACTTCTTTAGCTATATTCACAAATTCTGATGTATTTCATTGAAATTCACTTTGAAATATTTTCTGAATACTAGGTATGTTATCACTTGCGATCTCCTCTTCCTTCAATCAATTTCAAATAAAAGGACAAAATAATTAAAAAAAAAACAATAATCCTGGTGAATTTTAAATCCCATCTTGGGATAAGAATAAGTACATCTTCACTTTTATAAAAGGATATTGCATATTGTTGGAGAAATTGGATAGTTTGGATGCTAAGTAACCAAGGAGGTGAAGTGTACCTGTCATCAAACTTTTCCTCTCCACTCTAAATCAACCTTCCTACACTTTGCTTTGTGACACTGAGGTCAGAACTCTGCAAACAACCTTTTGCCTTTGCTAGTCAGTGTGTTAGTCAGCTATTTGTTGCTGTGACCAAAATACCTGTCAAAAAATTTTAGAGGAAGGAAAGCTTATTCAGGGCTCATGGTTTTAGAGGTCTCACTTCATAGTCAGCTGACCCCACTGTTTTGGGTGTGAGTGAGGCAAACGAACATTATAGTGAAAGGGTGTGGTGGAGGAAAGCTGCTTAACTCATGTCAGCCAGGAAGCAGAGAGAGAAAAGTACTGAAAATGGATATAGTCCTGTCTTTGTCCCCAGTAACCTATTTTCTTCAGCCATGACCCACCTATCTACAATTATGAGCCACTACATTCAAATTATTATTATTTTTTTTAATTTTAATTTTTATTTATTTTTCTCAAAAGTTGCATTTAAATACATGTTATCAAACATAACAGAAAAAAAACAAATTTTCAGAAGCTGTACACACTGTTCACTGAAAATATTTGTTGAGGCAAATAGAAAAAAAAAATTATTACAATCATAATTTTTCTAACTTTGCACAAAATTATAAGCAGATTACATTCTTCATATTAAACATCTTTATATGCACTTTCAATGATCAGTATATATATATATACATTCAAATTATTAATCTAGCAAATGGATTAATTTCCTGATGAGGTCACAGCTCTCATAACCTAATCATTTTACCTCTGAATATTTCAGCATTACCTAACATATGAGTTTTTGGAGGGACTTTAAAGATTCAAACTACAACAGCTAGCTGGATTTTGGTTAGGTTCACCTAATTAGGAAAACCAGATGAAAACCAGAAGGAAGGACAAAGGAGAAAGAAATTACTCCTTCCTGTTACCTGTTGCTCTTGCTAGATTTATCCCAGTAATAATCCTTCCTACAGTAGCGAAAGCAGTCACTATGGTCTCCAACCCCTATCACCTCTCACAGAACAGTTTCCTTACTCCTGCAAGGTATCAGCACTCCCCTCCCAAGGGTCCAGCTCAGTCTCCCTCTGAGGCAGATCCTGGCCAGTTTTGTGAGATGCTACCTTCAATAGTCTAGGCTCTAATCATTACAGCTTATATTTTCAACCCCTGAGATGAAGCTGCTTCCAGGAATTTCTGTGTTGCATACAGTATCATTGCACTTTATTTCTTCTCTGTCTGTCCTTCTGTCTCTGTCTGTCTGTATCTTTTCAAACAGTCATTATATGTTCAGCCCATTTCTCATGTAAATTTCTCTCTCGCAAAATAGCTTATGTAACTGTTCTTCTCCTGGCTAGACTTTGGGTGATACAAAACCATTTCTGACATCTACCAGTGATTTGTTGGTGGGAAAGTGACTTTAGTCATCCCAAGTTTCTTCATTTATAACATGGAGTGGTAATACCTGATTTCAAAGGACTACTGCGAGGATTAGCACAGAGCACAGACTAGATGCTAGCTAGTTTCTTGTCTGATTCCAGCATCTTATGATACCATCGATATATCAGGAAGGGGAGTGCAGGGTCCCACACTCATGAGGACTTTAGGACCACAAGCTACCAGAGAAAAGGTGCCAGGATGATTGAAACAATAAAGATAACAATGGCAACAGCAAGTATGTTCAAAATACTTAGTATGAGTTGACACCACAGATTATACACTTATCCTTATGAAAACCTTTATACTGGTAGAGTTTATCTACATCTCACAAATTAGAAAGCCAACGTATAAATGGATAAAGCCACTCCTCTGGTGATTACAGAGATCACCAGTGGTAAACCTGGGATTCATAAACAAACAGCCCACCTGCAAAGTTTAAGCAAAATAAAAAAGATCATGGCAACTAGTCTACGATTTAATAATCAGTATTTGTTTTAGAATTTGAAATTTACCCTTCTCCATATTCTCTCAGTTGATTAGTAAAATAATTCTGTAGGGAAAAAGGGAAAAGAAATTATCATCTCTACCTTACAGATGAGAAAACTGAGAATTAAGGCATTTCACACCTCCAGTGAGATTTGAACTCATTTTGTTTTTGACATCTGACACCAAACTCGAGCTCTTATTTCTAAGCCAGTGATGTTCCAGGATACACTCTCTCCAGCCATAGGCCTCTGTCCCTGTACTTTGTGTTTCATTATGTGCATTTTTTATGAAACAGAATATCCAGTATATATCAATCTGAGGTTAGCTGATGTGAGCATTGAGCATGTCAGGGTAGGGTCCTGATGAACATGGAGGAGGAACAGGTGGTGTCCAACTTAGGCAAATGACTTTGTGCTGAGTTTTTTCAAAACACCCTATACTGACAGAGTAATTTTCCAGCACAAGCTCACAGAACTTGCAAATGAGGCAGAGAGATGCCACTGACTTGGAAAGAATAATAATATTATCCTAATGGCTCTGAAATACAATATAATCTTGGAGAGAAATTTACCCTGAAATCATATTCATTGGCTTTGTTATGAACTCTCTGCCCTTGTCACCTGTGCCCCAGGATTCCCTGCAGACTTTCTTCTGCGTGTGGGACACACAGCACATAGAGGCTTTCCTCAGTGCCCCATTCAGTTCAGAACAGTGGTCTCTGGCCCTTGGTCATCAGCCTTGGAATCACAGAGATCACCCTGGGAAGCCTCCTGGTCATCTGCAAACTTGTCAGCCATGATAGAAACTTTAGGATGCTTACTATCACATCAACCATGATAGAAACTTTAGGATATTAGTACTGTCCCATCCTGGCCCTTCTGACATCAGACATGGACAGTTTCCTGTTGGTTTGATCCAACAATTATCTAAAAAACCTGAAGGACTATTCTGGCTAAATAATAAACTCTGGCTTTCCAGAACTGGCTTTACAAAATCCCACTACTACATGCCTATGTCCAAGAAGCCATTCCTCCTTTTCTCAACCCAGGGACCTCAGATCAAATTTCCCCTATTTTCTGCCCCTTCCTAGACTTCTTCACCCTAACTTCATGACTGTAGAGCTCCTCACATGACATGGCTGATAATAGTTCTTAGGTCTGTCTCTTCTGCTTGAATCAAACATCTCTTAAGTGGGGTCTGACTATTTTATTTTCCCATGCTCCCAGGTCCTCACATAACTGATTAGCAAAATGTACTTTTCGAAGGTGTACCTGGCCTTGCTCTGTGACCTCATCTTGTTTGCTGAGCATCGTTGACTTACCTTGAATTCTGGATGTCACATTGTGCTAAATCTTGTGCATGGAAGAAATGATGCTCTCACATCCAGGGATGAACACACACACTGCATGGACTTACACAAATACATGTGTGCACATACAAATGGGCACGTGTGTGAGCACACAGTCTATTCCCTTTTTTCTTGGTCAACTTTTGGCTGAATGATGTAACTCAGCCCTTTTACAGTTAAATTATCTTCATCTTCCCCTTTGCATTATATTTGAAGCAATGAGGCTTTGCCTAGATGGAGATTTCTGAAGACAGGTTGTACAAAAGTACAGTGGAAAGTGGGAGAGACATGGAGAGACCTAGAGAGACGTCCAGCTGCATGAAAAATGAAATAAATATTCTAGTGGCATTTCATAATTAAATTTTATATCCTCATTTTCACTCCCTCCCTAGTTAGCAACAGCCACTTCCCAGTAAATGAGAGTCTATAAAGATCAAGGATCCTCCCCTGCACTGTCAGCACCAACTTGACTGCAGATATGACCCTGAGGCCATTATCCTCCTACTTCTGTCATAGCTGTCCCTTGTCTTCCCCGTCTTATGTTTCAGGGGTCCCAGCCACTCCATAATGAGAGGCATAACCATTCTCATCAATAAATCACATCAGATGAGCCAGTGAGAGACTTTAGAGCTGACTCCGAGACAGAGGTCTGGACATATACCTTCCAGGAGTGAGGTGTTGAACAGAAACTCTGGAGCAAAGGGAAGCAGTGACCTGCAGAAATTAATGTTCAGAATAGAAGAGGTGAGGAATTACCCCAGGAGTCTGCTCATTCCTGCACTCTGCTGTGAAATCATATATTTCTAAGGTTTTAAAGAAAGAAGCAACCCAGGAAGACATTTGAATCTCTGTTAAATTTTTTATACCTGCTCATATGAGCCTGCTTAATACATAGTATGTGCTTCATAAGTATATGTGCAATAAACAAATCATAATCCATTGGTTCAAGGTATATTTTCTGAGGTTTTAGATTATAAAATTACTCCAGCTTTTCCCAGGAGGGAAGGAGGGTTATTTCTTGGAAGAAGCAAAACTATATCTTGGTGTCACTGTTTACCTCTATAGCTCCTTATGAAATGTGCAAAATATCTGGTTCTGGTGGAATGAATGCAGTCAGGTTAGTGAATATTGTGTGGTACACAGTGTGCTAAACAAAATTTGTGTAATATGTGAAACATCACTTCAGTAAGAATAGCATTTATTACATTTATTATTCACTGGTTAACTCTGTGTGTGTGTGTGTGTGTATGTGTGTATGTATATATATGCATATACACACAAACACACTGGGGATTGAACCCCAGGGCCATTTAACCATTGAGCC
>PVHX01011112.1:0-66133 GCA_004024805.1 Geosciurus inauris | reverse complement strand
GAGGGAGAAAAGGAGAGAAGAGGTAGAGGGGAGAGGAGGAAGGAAGAGGAAGAGGGAGTGGGAATAGGAGGAGGAGGAGGGAATAGGAGGAGGAGGAAGAGGAGATGATGACAATGACATCACCTTGACTCCTGGCTCTCAAACATCAGTAAGAATGTGAATGAGACAGATGGCCAAGTTCCTGTGCTCAGATCCAGAGCCTGATTAAGGCCATTCTAGGAAAGGCTAAAGATCTGACATCTTCTAAAGTGGGTAGTATGTGATCTATGTTTGAGAAATCCTGGTATAAACTAGGGGCTATAGTCCAGCCACCTGTACCACTAGCCACTTTTCCTATGAGACATGATTTGGTTAAACATAGGTTGATGCTCCAGAATAGGCTTCCACGCAGCCATGATAACAACCAATGCTTTGTCTTCACTAAACAATATAACAGGAACTGTGACAAAGGCAATTGCAAGACCTGTGCTCAATGACCAGGTGATCTGAGACATTA
This sequence comes from Geosciurus inauris, assembly GCA_004024805.1. Classification (NCBI taxonomy): domain Eukaryota; kingdom Metazoa; phylum Chordata; class Mammalia; order Rodentia; family Sciuridae; genus Geosciurus; species Geosciurus inauris. The sequence continues at coordinate 65,637 of PVHX01011112.1, read as the reverse complement.
TGTTGGGGATTCACACATTAAACACCTGGAATTGTATTTAGGAAAGATTATGGGTCATACCTACCCTCTTTGAGGGTTAGCACTGACAGTACTTGAAATGACTTTCATTTTTCTATCACAAGTACAGTTTGCAGATAACCAATATTAGTGTAGTTCTCAATAAACCATCAGAATTATACATGAATGTCAGTACAAAGCACAAAGAAAGAGCAAACAACTATCACCTCATATCTTAAGATCAAGGCTGAAATCATATAAAGCTCTGATTTCAGTGGATTTTAAAGCACAAGTGAGTGCTCAGGAACATTTCCAGCTTAACAAGAACATTGATCTAACCACTCTTTCATCTTTAAAGTTTTTAACATTCTTATTGGATATGACAAAAATAAAAGGAGTTACAAATCTTCAAAATAGAGTTAAAAGTTAAAATGAAGTACTATGTAATTCAACTCAATTTCCAGAAACATTCATCATGAGACTACAATAGATATTTGAAATCTGCATAATTTACACTTGGATTTCTGATTTATAATTGATTTGGTTACTCTGAGCTAGAATGCATTGGGCTTCCAAATTCTTTGATCGTTTAATGTGCATAAATCTTTCCAAATAAACTATAATTAGAAAGGAAAAGGAAAATACAGTTAACTGTTACTAGACTGTCGGACTTCATGTCTTTATATCAAAAAGGATTTTTTCCCCAGATGCCATTTATGTCAGCCATAAATTTATTGCCTCTCAGTTCCAAATCCACCCTGTCTTGGTGTCCTGCAATAATGGAGGTGGATGCTAAATATTTCTCCCTTGTCATCTAGTCTAATCTTATACTTTGTCATCAGAGGGTGCTGGAGGTACACTGGAGAAGGAAGGGGTCTCTCTGCCTGGTTTGATGTACAAACTTCATTGGCCTCCCAACGAGTCTGTGGTTCTTTTTAGCAACAAACAGCTCCAGGTGCTTTCTCCTCTCAAAAGGCATCATAGCCAACTGGCATAAATAGAGTTTCCTGCCATATGTCTCTCAGGTGGTTTCATGGAGGAGTGACTCCAACCAAGCATCTGGCTATGCATGACTTCTCTAGTGCCCCTGTGAGTAGCCTGCAAGGAGCTCCAAGTGATGGCACCTCTCTGGAGATAGCTTCCCTCAGCATTCCGAAGGGTGATGTCTAGCAACTCTTGCCAATGTTACATGATGTCAGTGAAATTCTCTGAGATCCTACACACTATGGTGACACCTCTCCAAAAAGGCCTGGATCTTGATCTAGCCTCTTCCTTGGGTGTTCTGTCTCAGTCCTAGGAGTGGTGGATGCTCTCTATATCAGTATGCTTGTTCTGTTTGTTTGTCTCTGTGGTGCTGGGACTTTGAATTTTGTATCTTTGAACTCAGGGACTTGCACATGCTAGGCAAGGACTATGTCCTGAGCTATGTACCCAGTCCCCACTCCTGTATATTTTTAATTTCTCTTTCTTTCCTATGAGACAATCCCTCACAATTCTGTGTTAATAATTCTCTCTCTAAACACACACACACACACACACACACACACACTTCCCACTTGAAATTATTGGGCAGTTTTGTTCTTCCGAATGGACTCTGATGAATATATCATTAACTATATTCATTCTGTTTGCATGAGAATATTATAAAATATTTTATAACAACTTGATCTGGTACAAAAGATACTATATTTCACAAGTTGAGGCCTAAACTTTGTAGATTTATTTCCTTTAGTCAGTATCTGTTTAGATATTTTAGTAGTGACATTTCTGTGATTCCTTTTGCCCAAACATTCTCTTTTAGGATGGGATGACTTCAGTGCTAGAGACATTTGAAAACCTGCAAAGCTCTTCTGACACTTCATTTCATTGGAAGAAATTTGATGCTCCATTTGGTGGAATACCTTCACTTTAATCATTTCCAAAATTACTAAGAATTGAAAAAAAGTCTCTGCCTGTTCACAAAGAACATATTTGAATTTTTTCCCCATCTCTTTTCACTCCATAGCTTGTATTTCATACACTGACTTTCTTCAAGACACATCAAAGCTCTAATGAGTATTTTCAGAGCAGAACCATTCACATGCCACTTAATTTTAATTCCTCTCATATATGAAAGTATGACCTCTTGGGTATCTTGGGAACACACTTAGTCTATGTTCTCTAAAAACCATAAAAATGGAAAAGCATGAAAAGAAATCCATCTCTGTAGTGCAGGGTACAAAAACCTTGTAGCAATAAGAACACTGTCACAATCTTTAAATTGCCATTAAAGAAAAGAGAAATTTATCCTGGTTTCCAAATAGGAAAAAGAAACAGATATATTCCAAGGTGCTTTCATGTGAATCCCAGGATGGTTTATTGAGTAAATGATAAGAGATCACTTGAGAAATCAATTAGTGGTCACCAAGAAATGACAGTTCAGTAAAACTGAGTCACATAAAAAGAATCATCCCCTTCGTTTGCAATGTCATTAAATCATAATAGTAGTAATAGAAACAAATCTAGTCCTATGCATTTTAATAAGTATGAATGTGAACTCTAGCACATAGACTCAAATAATCAATCATGCAAATATGGAATGAAGGTAAAGCTGGAATGGTAGATTTTAACTGACTTCATGCTCCTAGGTTTTAAATAAGATTGGACTACTGAAAAATGCCAAAGGCAGCTTTAGGTAGCATAAAAATCCTGGGTTTTAGAATCACAAGATTGTGGGTTTGAATTCCAAATGCTCTTCGCTTGAATATGGGACACATGTTCTAAGTATCTGCTTTCTAATCTATAATACAGAGATGGAGATGGTATTGCCTGTACCACAGCAGGGGTCTGACGAACAAAAAGATAATTTATTTTCAGTATTTGGTATCACATCTGGCGCGCAGTGGCACTTTATTAGATTAATGACTATTATTTGGGGCTATATTGCTAGAAAGAGATGAATTTTCAAGTGGATAAACAGCCTCAATAAAATCTGTACCAGTTGAGAGCCGGGCAGGGTGGCGCAAGCCTGTAATCCCAGCATTTAGGGAGGCTGAGACAGGAGAAGCACGAGTTCAAAGCCAGCCTCAGCAATGGCGAGGCGCTAAGCAACTCACTGAGATCCTGTCTCTACATAAAAAAAAAAAAAAAAAAAAGACAAAATAAGGCTGGAGGTGTCGCTCAGTGGTTAAGTGCCCCTGAGATCAATCTTCAGTACCAAAAAATAAAAATAAAAAATCTGTACCAGTTGAGATACAATACTAGGTTAATTTCCGGGTAGCATATTTTAAGGGGAACACTAAACCTTGCAGAGTATCCAAAGATCAACTAACTATGAACAGAAAGAACAGAATTTCCTGGACTATGCATTGGGATGAGAAAATGAGTTAGTGTACTTGTCTCTAGAAATTTAGATGCAAGTAAGGGAACCATCCTGGGATTCACATGAAAGCACCTTGGGATATATCTGTTTCTTTTTCCTATTTGGAAACCAGAATAAATTCATCTTCTCTTTAATGGCAATTTAAAGATTGTGACAGTGTTCTTATTGCTACAAGGTTTTTGTACCCTGCACTACAGAGATGGATTCCTTTTCATGCCTTTCCATTTTTATGGTTTTTAGAGAACATAGACTAAGTGTGTTCCCAAGATACCCAAGAGGTCATACTTTCAGATAAACAGATAAACTACTGTGGAGTGAGCATTCAGAAGAATCTTTTCATAATCTAACGTTTCTGGCAAAAGTATAGTGCAAATGTAGAAGCCAGTGTATTTAGAAGAATGGCAAATAGTTAGAATGAAGAGGGGACAGAGTTTAATGAGAGAGGTGAAGCTGGAAATGGAGGTGGAGATCATTTCATGTGGGGCTTCCTCATAGACCATGGTTGAGAGTCTGGGCTTGATCCCAGAGGCAATGTGGAGTCACTGCAGAGTTTCATCATTGGGAAAAAGATTTCACTTTGGAAAAGCCACTCACACACAGTATGGAGGATGGACTGAAGAGGTCAAAGACTAGAAGTGGGACACAAGAGGCAATGGAAAGCTGAAGAGTGATGGGTTCCTGAACTAAGACAGTGGGTTTGTAGGAGGAGAAAGTGCATTCCCAAAGATATATAGGGGAAACAAAAGAAATATGATGAAAGATGGCATAGACAAAGAGGAATGAAGGGAAGGGAAGGGGATGAGAATAGGAAAGACAATAGAATGAATTGGACATAACTTTCCTATGTTCATATACGAATACACCATCAGTGAAACTCCACATCATGTTCAACCACAAGAATGGGATCCTAATTAGAACATGTTATACTCCATATTTGTATAATATGTCAAAATACATTCTATTGTCATGTATATCTAAAAAGAACAAATAAAAAAATTTAAAAAAGATTTTTGCTTAGATGGATCACAGTTTCAATAACCAAAAGAATCATATAGAATTTTATTAAGAAAAATGGCTATGCTTCAGTGTAGGAAATGTCAAATTTGAAGTGCTTGTGTAGTCTAGATGAAAATGGCAGGACACACTCATATACATCTATGTAAGATAAATCATGAGATGCTTGACACATCTTAGTAGTAAGGTTCACTAAGTACTAGAATGTGAATAATCAGTGCTACCTTGGAAAGGCATGAACTAAAGAATTCTCTGCAGGAGGAAGTGTACAAGCAGAGGTTGGTCACCCATTGACTACCTGCAATGGACAGGAGGTCGATCAGATGTCTTTAAGATGCTTCCTAATTCTATAAGTCTTTGAAACCTAAATAACTCTTCTTAATGTAGAACTCAAAAAATGAAAAGCAAAAAGTTAAATAATTAGGACTCTCCCAAGAGATCAAAATGAAATATGGGAATGATAATGTAAGAATGACTATACCTCTAGGAAAACATCTATTAGATCTTAGATTTAACACAGGAAAAGTAGAGATATGATTTTCATGTGACTGTGAATAATACACAATTTATTTAAAATAATAATTTTCAACCATCTTCAAGAAGTTATGCATTGCTTTTGCTTGCTTCAGGAACAGATATTCATGTGCTTGGTCCTCGGCTATTGTGTTCATTTACTGTTTTCAATGTTCTGTTTAGATTTCTCACCTCTCTCTGCTAACCAACAGTCTGTCTGTTTCTCCCTCCCTCCACCCCTCTCTCAGTTGGACACTTGCATGTGAAATTCAAGGTCTAATTCTATTTTATTTCTTGAAATAAAATAAGAGGAGTGGCAGATGCAGATCATGTACAAAAAAATCTTTACAGAAGATGCTGGGGGTGTAGCTCAGAGCACAGCACGAGCTATACATGCAAGAGTCCTAAGGTTTAACCCCCAGTACCCAAAACAAAAAAGAGAAAACACACACACAAACAAAAAACTCTTCATAGTAGAAATTCTGGAAGATCATCTGGAAAGCCATTTTCACTGCCAGTACCAACTGAATTCCATAGAAAAAATACTCAAGCGCCGAAGCTGCTTATTGATTAAAATCCATCTAACTTTCTTCACAAAGATAAGAATGTAATTCTCTAAATATGATGGGGAAGAGGTTCCTTCCTCACATTGCTAAGCCTCTAGGAAGAATATATACATAACATTTTAAGCAGCTTATCTTTATTCTCATTATTTTTTCCATCATTCATCAGAAGACTGTGTAGATCCAAGGTATACAGTATTTTCCATAAGCACTGTAACTTCCGTTGTCAAGCAAAACTAAGCAATTCAAATTTGAGAAAATAAAGAAATCATTCAAACTCAAGAAAATCTAAAATGTGACGCAAACTCGGCGTAAGCCAATCACATGACTGTGGTTTTTCCCCTACGTGCTTAGGCGATCATCTCGGAAAAACTCAACCTGTTCTTACATAGATAGTCATAATTCCATTCTCAGGGCTAATGAAATTATCAATAATTTCTTGATATCCTCCATTAACAAGTTCATATTCAAAGTTCTCAAACTGTTCCAAAAAATTACTTTTTATAGTTAGTTTGTTCAAATTAGTATTCTACTAGTATCTCTCATGTTGGATTTGGTTGTTAGGGCTCTCTAGTCTCTTTGAACCTAAAACAATTATCACCACTCCCTCCTTTATGTCTCTTCAACCCACTGACCTGTCAAAGACACCAGGTTGCCTGTCTTGTAGGACATCCCACATTGTAAATTTGCCTTCTTGCTTCTTGGGTAGTGTGACCAAAAAGTCATTTAAATGTGACTTTGCAATTTCATTTATATCTCAGGTTTTCAGGAACTTTGGAGATTTAGAACCTCCTCATCTGATGCTTCCTTTGCAGATGATGATAGAAGCCCTTCTCTGGATTCTCTGAGCAGTGGTTTTCAAACTTGCTGAGGACCTTCACAACATCTCACCTGGGCTACGGCAACAGTGTCCTAGTTTGTCTACTTTATTCTCTTCTTGTCCTCCCTTCTCCACCCCATCACAGTCCTCTCTCTTCATGGCATCCAACATGATCTTTTCAAGCTGGAAGAGACTACACCCTTCTTGAAACATCTCCAGTAACCCTACTTGGAACAAGAGCTGAAGGTCTCACCTTGAGTGACCTGATCCACCTGATCTCCTTTCTGCCCACTTTTCCAACTGCATCACATACTACACCCCTCTTTGTTGAAGACACCTTCTTTCCAGAGTACAAACAGAAAACTCTTTTCTACCTAGAATGCCTTTCCCTCAAACATCTGCATAGTTTGCTATTCATTATCACTCACGTCTCAGCCTAAAGATGCGCTTAAATGGCCCTGATCCAACTATCCAAGCCAAAGCAATCCCTCCCCAATCCTTCATTTCAGAATTTCACCCTATTCATTTCCATTATAGTACTTGCCACACTGATAACATTTATCTGTATACTAGATGATCCCATATCAATCTGTTTACTTTCTTATGAGTTCTCTCTACCTGACATTTTTCAGGTATCTATTTGCTTGTTCAGTGCCTTTCACTTCCATTCAAATGTCAGCCCTACCAGGGCAGGAACATGCCCTGTCCCTTCTCCAGTGCCTAGACTTGTGCCTAGCAAAATAGTCATTGTTTGATATATCTTGCTGAACAAATGCTCACCAAAAATCTGCTAGATTTCTTATATACAGTGTAAGTTCCCAGATTGCAACCACTAGGTGATTTTATATTAGGTTAAAAAATGCGATAAGGTCTAAGAAAACCTCACATTTTCCTAAACATTGGAGTTAAACAATATTCTCATATCTTAGAAAAAATTTCTCTAGCTTTGTAACCACCTTACTTCTTATGCGTAGCAAACAATCCAACAACATCAACAACAAAATGATTTATTTTCCCAATGCTCCAAAGCTAATATGCTCTTATTATTTTATAAAAAGAGAAAAATGTTTGCATTATTGTACGTTCCAATAATTGATTTTTCACATGCAGGCACAGTTGAATATTTGCAGTACAATCATTATGCAATTTACATATCAAGATAGAGGTCATAATTTAGTCATTATTATCCCTGGTAATTATTATTGAGCATTTTAAATTTCAATACTTAAAGGCAAGTGTATTCCCTGTGAATCCAACAAAGGAAAAATGCTCACTAATAGAGTAAATTAACATAATGGACTCTATGAATTAGGCTAATGACTTGTTTCTAAGCCTGCAACACAAAAACCAATGAAATATAACAGATTAGAAAATTATCACCTTTATCACTGTTGACTGACACACTGCGAGCAAAATTCCACCATTACTTACTTCCATCAGTAACTTGAATCCTTCCCTTTTCTTGATTTCTTCTACTAGGTACCTACAATTAGAAGTTACAATCATGTTTATAATTGCAATCTGAAAATGCCATGAACATGGCTGATATATGACAAGTCTGTTATTTCTGCTCCAGAGACAGGGCTTTCACATAAGAATATAGAGCTAAGAGAACAGGTACAGGCACAGATATGGATTTTGAACAGATAATTCCTGAGCCCACTGAAGTCCCCTGGGTCTCCATGGAGAGATACATTTTTTTTTTTTAATGAGATGATGTCTATCAAACATGTTAACATGAGCTTTTAACTGCAGTGTGAAAGGCAAATAAAGAAGATTGGGTATATTTCTCTGACTGTGGTTTTCACATCAATATTACAGAAGGGGATTTAGCATAGACAGTGAAATTACTTCTCTTGCTTGGAGGCAAATGTTTTGGGTAGGAATCTTTACTTGTAAGTTAATTTAAGATTAACATCTTTCCCCAAGATAATCAGTATCAGGTTAAGAAGTAAATGAACTCTAGACATTGGCAGAATATCTTTGATGTCATATCAAACACAAAGAGAGTTGTCAACTAGAAGCAAAGGGAACGGGTACATGAGGTATGAAATATGGCTGGTGAAAGACTAGAATGACATTGGGAATATAGAGTAAAATAACGTTGACTCTTCTCCCCAAGCCTGGTTTTTGTCTACATAGAATAGAAACCTGAAATGTTTGGCCTTGAAAGCTAGTGATTTGATCATAGCCTTAAAAAGTTTACAATTTCTGACCCAGTGTCTCAAATTTTGAGGTAAAATGTAAATTAATGGTCACAAGTGCTGAAAGAGATGTATTTGCAAGAGATTTATTATCATCTTATATATAATAGCAAAAGCAGAAACAAAGAAAGAGGAAAACACCATACTCAACAATAAATAAGAACTGATTTGGAAAACTGGTCTTCTCATGGAATTATGGTATCTTGACTATGTCACTAAATAATATATAACCAACTAATACTGAAGAACACATACCAATGTTCCTCTTGGACCCCAACTCCCTAACCTATGAAACTAGACTAAAACCAATCTTCCTAAGTTGAAAAGACCATTGTAAAAAATTGAATAAATTCATACACAAAAGTAAACTCAAAAACTATAAAAGAGGGGATATTTATTATCCCATTATTTGCTAAAGGCCATTCTAGAATGTGTATATGGAATGCCTTTGATTACAAAATGCAGATCTTTTTTCCCAAACTTATTTACATGGCTTCCCAAATAAGGTTCAATATTGATGTCTGCATATACATATTGTCTTTGAAATATGCAAAATTTTATAAATATTCTATAAATATTAACTAGTAATGTCAATTCTTCATTTTGAGCAATAAAGTGACCACACACACACACATGCACACACTCACAAAGCATTGAGTCTCTCTATATACCCCTGTTCTCAAATATTATTTTAGGAGGTGTTACAAATCCATAAGGTTTTGGAAATTTTAGAAAACTTCCTAACTTTACAAAAAAAGCAATTCCAGTAGTCAATAAAAAAACATCAGAAATAATGCTTGAGGTCACTGTTAATTAAAAAAAGTAAAAAAATAATAATACTAAACCATGTTCCCCACCTAACGCTGGAAACAAATTTTAAAGAGCAGCTACAGCCAGCACCATTGAGCATATGATAGAAAACTGCTAAAAATCTTTTAAAGTTAATGATCCTCCTATCTTCTGATCAAACAAATCACTTTTGATATGGTCTAATAGGAAAAAAATTAGTATTAAGGATATTCAAAGAGCAAGATATGATATACAGAAAAATAAATAAATAAATATATGCATATATGTTTTATATGAAGTTGCCTGTGGGTCTGCGAGTATGTTTGAAACAAAAACAACCTGAAACAAGTTTAGTATCCAGAAATTGGGATGATAGATTAAAATATACTATAGTGACCCATTGTAATACAATGCAGCTATTAAAATGAATATATTCTATCTCCTTCAATTAAACCACAGGGATGCTGAGGATGTATTAGTAAAAGATAAAAGTGAGGTAACAAGAAATGTGGATAATTTATTCCATTTTAAAGGAAGTTTTAAAAAGGAAAAATATTTTTAAAAAGAAATTTTTGAAAAGGCAGAAGAAATAATCTATCCACATACATATCTGAGCACACAGTAAAATATGAAAGAATATACCTTACATCCTTCAAGTTTGCTTACCTCTTGGGTTAGGGATTATCAACTCTGTTTTTATGCCTCTTTGCAAAGATTCATAGGTGTAGTTACTTGTGTAATTGTTTTAAAGGAACTTGAAAGAAAATGGCACAGCACAACCCAAGGCAGACATCTACAGTCTCTACCAGTGCAAGGAAATCTTTGTGAAACACCCCTTTGCTCACTGTCTCAGGCATGAATGGCAATCTATTAACTCCAACCTCATGCTATGATTTCATGCTGAGGAGACCCACGCTGACCTCAGTATCCCAAGGTTCTGAATAGTACTTTGACTCTCTAGAAACCATGGCAATGGCTAGGTTAGAAGGGGCTAAAGTGCAGCAAATCAACCCATGACCTGGCCACTCCTTAGTCTCCCTGTGCCTGCCTCAGTTTCCTCTGAAGATATGGAACCAAATCAGAGGCATGTCTCCTTAATAGATTGTGACTATGTGAAACTTATACACACTAACTGTTGTCTCTACTTAAAATACTTACGTCCAACTGGTTAACACTGCTTCTAGGGGAAGGGGCTCCAAAACAGAACTGAATTTTTCCAGTTAATAACTAACTCTGATTTTTGCTGACCAAGTAGACCTGAGCCTTTTGTTGAGGTCAATGTTCCCACTGCAGTCACCATCAAAGTCTATAAAACCTAGTGTAACTCTCCAGCTGAGTTGAGACTAGAAGTGATCTGGGAAAGAGGGAATCCTGCTCTTATTGATAACAAAAGTCTAACACCAGAATTTCCAAATTATGCTTCATGGTAATCATGTTAATAGTACCACATAAAAAGATTCCACTGTCAAATAAGTCTGAGTACTACTGGGCATAACAGTTAGACTGCTTCTGTCTGTGATTAGAAGTATACTTGGCTTCATTCACCAAGCCACTTATGGAACTGGCTGGCTGGCTCAACAGGGTCACCAGGAACCAGGCATTTTTTATCATTTCAGCCCACCATGCTGAGAGGTCAGTAGGGTCTCCTCTCATGTTCACAGGATATCTACCACAATTACAACTATTACGTCCTTGCACAAGAGTCCCCAGAAAGAACACAGGGGATTAGAGCTACTTTCTCTTTTTACGTGCACCTTAGGTATGAATATTTTCCCCAAGTGTTTACAGAATGCTTCCTGCATCTTACTGATTGAGTCACACACCCAGCCACATGTGTGGGTTGGGTTAAACCAATGCTTCCAGCTGGAACACTACTATCTAAATAAAACATGCTTCTAATAGCAAGTAAGAAGAAGCATGGTAGTTGGGTGTCTGTTTACTGGTAACAGCAAAGTTAAAAAAAATGTCTGTTAACAGGCTTCTCAAGCCTCTTACTGTCCTTGTGAGCACTTGAATTCGCAAGAGAAGAATAAACAGTATTTAACATTTCCCAGTCATGTTTGATCATGAAATTATTTTTTGAAGGATCATTTGTTAAGATCTTCTGAAATCTATTATTCCACAGATCATAGGTTCAAAAATACTAGTTTTAAAAAAAGAGACTATAAATAAACAATAAAGATCAGTAGAGTGGAGGAAAAGGAAACAGGGGAAGGGAGAAAAGGAGGGAGAGGGGTAATCCTGAGGACTGAATTAGAGCAAATTATATTCCATGCTTATATAATTACATCAAAACAAACTCCAACATTATGTATAACTAAAATTAACTAATAAAAAATGTTCATTGTAAAAAAAAGAGAGAAGTACTTCTTCTATAAGGAACCTTACCCTCTTCTTAAATAAATGCTTAAATGAGTTGTTAGGAGAGAATCCGAATAAATTTTGGGTCACCTCTGTCTATATTCATAGGAATGACTTATTCCTCACAACTTCTTTTTTCAATATATGGAAACATCCTAAAAATAAAATATATTTTTAAAAAACTGTTCTTACGTGGTAGAAGCCATAAAAAGATGTACATTCAGTTTGGGGGACATAATGCAGAAACCAGAAACTACTTCTATCAAAGGCATGCCAGGGAGTGAACTCCAAACTCTTCATTCTCCTTCCCACTAAGCCTGACACACACACAAAAAAAAAAGGAAGAAAAAATGCACATCAGCAAGAGTTTTCTGCATCCTACTGGGGTAAAGCTTATATAAATATTCTGTCTTGATTCTGAAGCATACATTAATGATAATCTGGTTCCAAGGTGGCTCTCCTTCCTTTAATTACAAATGTGTTCCCAACATTAGAGACTCTGAATTCTCCAAGTTGTTACATGAGTCCATTTAAATTTTTTTGGATTTCACTTGTCTGTTTAGCAAGCTGTGCTTCTCTCGCTGGAAATAGCCTTTCCAGTCCTTTTCTCAGTTTGCCAGCCACTACAGAGTCCCCTTGGATCACCCTGGACCAAGTTTCTCTCACAGTCTCATTTTCTCCATTGAAATTTCTTCTGATGGCTGCACCAAACCTCCCAGAACTCTTGAGATTTTTCCATCTGCTTTCTGTATGCTCTGCATATATCCTAGCTCATGCTTTGTCTGATTCATCACAGACACCCACATACTCTATTCTACTGCAACTGTGATTTTTTAAAAAGTTACCAATTTAAAGAAAAGAATGAAAACATTGTCCCTTCTGGACTCTGTCCTTCCCATCGCCTAGAGAAATTGACTAGCACAAAAGCCCCATATTGTGTAACTGCTCACCTTTTCCAGACTGATAAGGATACATCCCTCAGCACTCACGCAAGTCTATGAAATAAATTCCACCTGAGAGATTGCAGAGATTGTGTGTCAAGGGAATAGATAAATGACGCGCTGGAGACCAAATAAAGTAGCAGAATGGGAGCTTCTGAGTCATGTGTTGTTGTTGAAAAGACTCACACACATGACTTTTCTGGGCCTGCTTTAAAAATCATCTCTTAGTGAGAATCCATTTAACCCAATTGCCACAACAAAGGCCTGGAAGGTGCATGAGGCAACAGGTAACCACCCCCACCCCTTACCCCACTGCAGACACTGCCAACTCTTTTGGGTAAAGATCAGGGGTGCCCAATCACATGCTTTGTGCCCCCTCCCAAAAGGTGGCTTTAAACCTCAGCCCTCAGAGTTTCAATTATGCTTAATGATCACATGTTTCTTTAGGTTCCCAGTGTCACTGATACTCCAATAACCAAAGGAAAGAGCATATTAATCATTAATATTTCATGAGAGAAATGTTCTCTCTTCAATTGGGATGACAGGGTCAAATGGAAATTGGAAAAATCCTTAGATGTCTTTTGGGCACTCCTTTTTTCCTTCGTGCTGGAGTTCTAACAACCCACAACATTGGAATCGTTGTCCTAAAATATCTGCAATTGCTTTCCCAGGGAAGGAGAGGGCTGTCTGGTCAGGACAGTGATCACTTATTTATTTATTTGGTACTAGGGATTGAACCTCAGATGCCCTTTTCCATGGAGCTACATCTGTATTACTTTTAGTTTTACTTTTTTGAGACTAGGTTTCACTAAATTGCCCAGGTTGGCCTCAAATTTGGGATTTTCCTGCTTTAGCCTCCAGTCACTGGGATGACAGGTGTGCACCACCTCCCACCAGTAGGGCAGGGATCACTCTTTATCAAAATCTGGTCTTTAAATCCTAAGGTCAATATACAGATTTCAAAATTGAATTCCATTTAGATTCAGGAACATGAAAATATTGCTTCTATGGAATTAGTGCCATTCTTACTTTAATAGGACAAGGGAAAACAGCAGCAGTTTTTTTTCTGTATTTAAGAGATCTGAACTGGGGCCTAGGAAAGTGAATGTTTTAGCTATAACAGGCTGCCAATAATAGACATGCACCCCAACTAGTTACACAAACATCACATACTGGCTCACTATGCCAGAGCTGTTATCTATGAAAAGACTTCATACCTCTTGGAAATAAATCTGTGTTAGTCTTAGAAATTATGCCAGGTAGAGCTTTCTGACCGTGGATGGGAATTATTTTATTTTGTAAACTCTTGAAGCAAATTCCCATTGGTCAGTAGACTTGAGGGCAAATTATTTTAACTCTAATCTTTCAATGGTTTGAACTTTGTAGCTCACATAATCAGCAGTATTCCAGAGCTAGTTTATAGTGGCTGGTGAGAGCACATTGCTAAATAATCCAGAATTGTGAAAACCACAGCTGTGAGTAGCTTTCAATTTATCATAATTAAAATATTTACACGATGGAAATTGGCAGACACTACAAATTATTTTTTTTTCCTTTAGCAACACAGCACTGCATATAAGCTCAAGCAAACAGAATAGAGTCCAGAATTGAGAAGATATTCTAAAATTCCTAAAAAGCAGGACCATAAAGCAATCAGTAAATTTGAAAAGAAGTCATAAAATTAAAACCTTTCTATTGTTAGTTTAATATGATCTTAATCCTAAAGAATCTTTAAGTTTATAGTTTCACATTCATTCCCAAGTGAAATGCCTTCAAAGACTGTCCTTTTCCTTGGCACTGAGGGGTGGGGAAACGGGGTGACCTTTAAAGACCCCAGGAATACACTGTTGGATATCAAGAGTATGGAAAGTTAGGCAAAAAATAGGCAAAAAAAAAAAAAAAAAATCCCTATTACCAGTAACAGCAGGAAAAAGGAGGGACTATTTTTCAAATATTTAAATATAGGTCACAGAATCTGCAGTGATGCTCACTGAAATGTTAATTCAATTCAATTCAACTTGACAAACGTTTACAAACAATAAGTGTTTGTTGAATTGAATTGAAATGTTAACGTTTATCCTCCTGTGATATTTCTCTGCAAAAAAATTATAAAGTACCCTCAGACTATAAATTCTACCCTGAGATGAATGTTAACTTCGTAATAAATACGATCATCAAATATTCATACCTAGCCTTATTTCAAGACACCTGTCATTGAATTACTTAGCAGCTTTGACAAAATAATGCAGAGATTCTAACACATTTAAATGCTACAAGAAAATACAAAGCAGGAAACAGAGCTTCCTGGACTTTTAATTTAATAGGCAACTATGAATATTTATAGTAGATTCACTTTTTTTTTTCAAACTGGGTAGTTATATCCCTACTTTTAACAGAAACACTTTAACTCTCCCTCTGGTGAAAGCACATTCTTCACCCAGTTTCAGTACATCCTCTATAAAAGAAGTTGACACTCTCCTAGTACTAAGCAAGGACAGTATTGACCAATTTGTGCATAATATTACCCTGAGCACAGTGACTGATTTCGAGATGGACATTTCCCTCACTCATAAATAAATTTTCCTTGGGACTTTTGGAAGGGGAGAATTCTCTCCTTCTGATCTTGATCTTCAGCCTGGAAGAATACAGATCTGACTCCTGACAGTCACCTTTCTACATGGAAATAAAATCAACAGGAAGGAAAGCAGGCCGAAAAATTTAAAAAAATTCAGGCCAGGTGATATCCTTTAAGCCCCTAGGCTAAGCCATTCTAGAAGTCAAAACTGCTAATCTTCTAAGTCACTTCAGGTAATAAATTACTTTTCTTTGCTTATAATAGCTTGAGGAGGTTTTCTTTTACCAAAAAAAGAGTCCTGATAATATAATAATATGATGCAATACAAACATTATCATGTCATATCAACTTATAAAAGTCTTTTGTTAAGTGCCAAAGTCATCTCTTTACCAGCCTTAATATCCAAATCCTTTTCCACAGAACTTTGCAGTTCTTCCTGCCAGAAAGGCGGAGGGCCTACTACTTCTGGAAGTTGGTCTTGGCCATATGATTTACTCTGGCCAATGGAACACTGACAGATACAGTGCAATCGGAAGTTTAAAGTGAGATTGCATGTACGGGCTTGCCATCTTGGGCTTGTTATGGCTATGATAAAAATATTCCTCAGCTTGCCTGCTAGTCCAAGGAAGATGAAAGAAATGTAGAGAGTAGACCCTAATATTTCAGTCACTCTAGTATAAAGTAGAGCCACTCCAACTAACCTGTAGATCCCTGAGAGTAAATAATTGCTGTTTAAGATACTAGGTTTCAGAATTTGGTGCACAAAATACCCATTGCATCCCCAGAATTGGAAGAGGAAATTTATTAATATCTAAGAAGATACTTCAGGATTTTCCTAGTGATATGAATAGGGAGTTTGCTGGGAAAGCCAATGCAAATCAGAGATAACAAGTCCCCATGCTTACAGTGGTCAAGCAGGTAAGAATAGCCACAACTCATATAGCAGGAAGCATATGCCAGGCATTGTTCTAAGTGTTTTACTTATATTAATTCTCTTAATCTCTACAGCAATAAATATTTGCTATTTTTACTATTTTACTGAGATAAAACTGAGGTGCAGAGAGGTTAAACATTCTCAAGTCATGTAGTTTGTCAATGCTGGGCTTTGAATCCACTTTGTACTGCTATACTATAGTAAATAGGCTAGATTAAAAAAAAAAAAAAAGCAGTAGGAAATGTTGGGGACTGTTGTTCTCCATAGATTAAGGCCTCATCATATTTAACTGATTGGAACAATGTAGGATTAAGAATCAAACCTTTTGATAGAAGCCCAAAGTCCAGATTTGGAGGAAATCTATTTTAAAGTATTTAAATGTCTAAATACTTTTTTAACATCATGAAGGTCAACTCTATGCAGTGCATCTTCTACAGAACACATTTAAATCTAAATTCAGCTATGATCTGTCTTTTTGCACCCACTGATCTACGTTTAGCAGGTCAGTCTAGCTCAGGTGGCAAGTGTCTGGCACCTGTACCTCAAGAGCTTTTCTAATGTCCTTGAAAGTCATAACAAAAGCTTTGTTTCTCTTGATGCTAAAAGGCAAGCAAATATGGTGCTTCTGCAGTACCTTTTCCTTTATACCTTTACACTGTCTCCTTATGCTCATAGACCTGCTTTGTGAGTCCTTAAAGCTACACCAGACTTTTGAATGTCCTCATATCCAGAGATTTGGGATGGTTCTCTCTCTGTCTGGATCATTCTTCACTCCTCCTCATCAGGTCCTAGGTGAGTGTCTTCTTCCAAGAAGCCTCTACCTAAGTCCCTTAAGAACACACTAGGGAACTCTCCTGTGTTCTCTTGGAGCTCCATGCACCTCTTTCACCAAAAAGGAGAGTCACTTGTATTTTATCTGCCTTCTCATTTGAATGTATCTCTCAGTGGGCTAGGAATCTTGGAAGGCAGTTGATAAGACTGCTCTGCTCCCAATTCCTAACATATAGTAGGTATTAAGAAACAGGTTTATTGCATGAAAGGAGGAATTCACAATAAAAGAACATGTACGGATCTTGCCAGAGTTACAAATGTTATTTTCATTTGATCTTCCTATTACACACACACATGAGGACACACACACACACACACACAGAGAGAGAGAGAGAGAGACTCACTTACCTAGATAGAGCAAGAGCGCGATTAACCCTTTCTTCGAGGCCTAATGTGCCCAGGGCCTTCCAGGTCATCCAGAACTTGAATGCATCTGGTCTCCTGCTACATTGGATGGACTTGTCTCCTGTGTCATAGCTGACGTCATAGAATTTATCCTGCTGGAAGAGATAGGATGCCTTGGCAGAGTAGCATTTCTTAAGAAGGTCCTTTGAAAAAGAAATAAGAAAAGATGAAAAGACTGTTTAATTTTAGAATATACTTGATTTTGAAAACATACAGAAACAAAACCTGTTATTCTACTATTTGTACCAAAAGGATGTCACACTTTGTGGCAGCCTATACTGGACACTCTTGGTGTGCTTTGATTTTGACTCATTGGGTTAAAAAAAAAAATCTCAGAGTTGACAATTCTAGGTTCCTCTTCACAATTTCACTGATGAACAAGAAAAGGGAGAAGACCATGCCTTCATCTCTGTGAACATCAAGGTGGCCAGTTTCTCAAGGTGAATCATCTGGAACTCATTCAAAGTTCCACAATGAGGACAAAACATCTGTCCTTTGTTACACAACATTACACAATTTCATAAGCAAAAAGCTAGGTTTTTAAACCCTATTGTTTTCAACTCATATCCACAATGAAAGACCAGATGTGACAATAACCCAGGGATGGAAATCTAAGGAAAGAGTTTTGGAAGAGCTAAACATGACCAGCAGGTCTTCATAGCCGTATAACATCGACTGCCACCTCAAGGGGTCTTTCACATTTGTTTTTGTTTCACTTTGGTCTTCTTTACAACCAAACTCCATTCATATTTACTAACTGGTTACTTTTCACTAAGAAGCCAGTAACAATTTCCTGTTTATCACCATTTTATGGTCTTCGCCACGACCCCAAATTATTAGAGTCTAAGCCATGTTGCCCTCGATGTCATCAGGCATCTACAAAACCCCAGATTTCCTGACTCGCCATCCATATTCCTCACACCCTCCCGAGCACCTTCATGCCCACAACACATTTGCTAGAACTTTCTGTTCCTCCAGGGTAGTCAATCTTCTCAATGTCCCTAACCACCAAATCTATGCCATCCATACCTTTGCCCACATCCTTTGCTTGAGCTTGTCTCTATTTTATTAGAATATTTGACAATTCAAAAGAATACACGCAATCATTGCATTCATAAATTCTGAAGATCACTAATCACTAAATATAGCCTTCTGTCTTTACCTAGGTCTACCATTTCAGCAGGTCTCATCAAGTTTTTCTCCCCACTGAGCTTCTTTATTTGCCCATTCCATCAGGCTCATAAAGAACTGCATTTGTGGGCTTTGATGCTGTGCTGTCACTATTTAACGAGTTGTAGTTACAAAATCTGTTCTTTCCTGTGTGTTCCAGCAAGTTCTTGAGTACAGGAGTCATTCCTACCCATTCTCATTTTCATGGAGCTTAATGCTGTGTTGGGCAAAGAGTGCCCTCATTAAGCATTAAGACAATGATGCCCTTCCCCAAAGCCACATGTCTCTCCCAATTCCCTTTTTGTGGGGTATGAACAGAAAAAGCCCAAATACTTGTGTTTCTCATTTAGTGCATCTCTCAGACTTTAACAATGGAAAACTGCCAGGTCTGTGCCAGAATCTACAAAGAAACTCCTCCACCAACACAGAGATCCTAGAAAAGCTCCTTTCTAATCAGAGAATGTATTAAGTGTGTTCCATTTGACTGATCAGCTTGCACTTGAGAGAATGAAAAGAAAATTTCAAGGCATCAAATTCCAAATGAAAGACAAATCTGCCCTTTTACTAGAAGCATTGTCTTGTGTGGACACTAATCTCCATTTAAGTATGTTCCATTACCAAAAAGCATGATTTTATACAATGGCAGACCATTATATATATATATACCAAATACAATCAGGAAGTTCAAAATACCACTCAGTATTCACAATCAACAGAGTATAAAATAATAATCAAAGGAATACTAGTTAGATATCAGGCTGGCTCCAATGCATATTCTTGGTGGACACAGAGGAAGAGTAAATTGCTCAGACCTAAACACTAAAGTATAAAAAAAGCCCCTTACTCTTAAATGTTCACTTTTGTTGTACCAGAAACCTGTCAGCTGTTTACAGCTACCACCACTGTCCCTCCCTACCTCAATTGTCAGAAAATTTGGTTATTGTTTAACATAGCAATTACTGTCTGACTGTATGGTATAATGTTCAAATGCCAATGCTTTTATTGTTAAGAACAAAACATGCATACACATTCACCCTTATATACACACCCGTACTTGTACCATGATTCTAAATTTGCTTTTATCAACCATGAAAGACTTTTTAAAAATCCCAAAGAAATGAACTTTTACCATGTCTCCGGCAGGCTTCAGGAGCTTATCTTAGTGACTGGGATGAAGGAAAGTCCCATCCATTATCAGAGAACAAACTGCATCCTCACAGGCAGATGGGGAAGAGAAGAGCCAAGGAAACATATAGCAGAACGAGCAATTGTCCTGTGGTAGTAACACAGTTAATTTCACTGCACAGAAAAATCCTCCTGCCTTGGGAAGGTTTCATAAAGAACAACTGGAGGCTTGGGATTTACTTTATTGAGAATAAATGAAAACTTTCCCCTCAAGTTTCTGCTTTGCATTTTAGTTTATATCCTTGTATTAAAATGGATGAGAGGTCCTTTAGTTTTAGGAAACACATCAACTAAGAGAAGAGGCTCAGATCTCCAGAGAAAACAACGTTTTGGACTTAAGTATATAAAAAGTTAACATTTTTGAAAGAATTTAATTACTTATTACTGTGCTATCAAAAAGAAGGAACGGGCTTAACTTACTCATCTTCATAGCCTTAATCCTAGCAGGACAATAAATATCAGTTATATGAATTCTACCAACAAGTACCCAGTGAGAATACCAATTGCTTTATATTGGGATATTAACTCACACTGTTCTCAGGGATTAGCAGACATTGTATTAGGACTTGCATGGTGGCAAATGAAAGAAGATTTAGCAAAAGAAAGAGGAATTTTTATAGGCTTGGCTCATGCATTTAAAGGTGTAGTCATACATAATCTTCAGGCACAGCCTGATGGGAATTAAATGACATCCATCATCAGGAATCTGCCTTTTTTCCTGTTCTATTGTCTTCTTCACTGTCACTCCCCAAGCAGAGAGCCAGCAGGAGGCCTAGAAATTGGGGCTTCTGAGTGGGAGTCCTGAGCATGGGGAAAGGCTGTTTGGAGAGAGATGAAAAATAGAGAAGAAACAACTTCTGCTAGTGATGTTACTGATGAAGACCCTCTTCTTGTCTAAACCTTCAGTAGGCTCCTCTAGACTCTCTGGGTCTCCATCTTGGCATCCATCTTTGTTGGGGCTGCACTGCCCAGTTCTAGCAAGGATCTTGCTGAGTTGGTTTAGAGACAACCATCTCCCAACCTGGATATCTGATCACCCTTGGTATCTGACCAAATTCTTCATTCTTCCTCCTCAGTGTCTGATTACCCTAGCTTTCTTTCAGCAAGAATCCTGTTAACCTGTATCCCCCTTTCACTGCTAGTGTTTCCTTAGTAATTTTCCACCCACTGACCCCCGCCCTGCTCTTTGGCTATAAATCCTCACTTGTCTATGCTATATTTAGAATTGAGTTCATTTCTATAAATAGTTCTCTGTTTCCTAATTGCATTAATTCCTGAACAAATTCTGTTCTAAACACTTTTACTGTCCAACTCTGGTTTTCTTTAGCACTACCCAAGCAGAGAGTGAGAGACTCTTGGCCTCCCAACCTCAATCTCATACCTGAATTTTCTGCTAGCCAAACATAGCAGGAGGCCAATTGGCAAGAAAGGCAGAGAAATATGCCATGTAGGAGTGAGGCCTCTTTGCACAGCAAAGGAGAGGAAGGTAAAGAATGGATTGTACAATAAAGAGAAAAAGTGCCATGCATGCTGCATGAGAACAAAAGCCACAACTTTCATTTTCACTCTGTGTGTACAACACCTAGCACAAAATAATCATAATGATCAGAGATAATACTTACTGAGCTCATACTGTCTGCCAGACACTATATATGTACAAACTCATTTAAATTTCACAATAACCCAATGAGCTAATAATATTATTGCCAACACTATTATATGTGCTTTGCTACATAACAAGGTCCATTTTATTACCTAAGGTCATGTGACCACAAGGAACTATGGCTGGGTTTCAAATGGAAGCTGCTTAGATTCGGGGCTTGAACTCTTAGCCCATTACACTCTGCTATATCAACATTAGACACTCAAATACATGTGCAAGAGTAATTGTGACATTGGTGATATTGAAGGATATCACTAGAAACACACAAGTGAGTCAGTAGGTTGCAGATTCTCTTTGACAAGATTGGCCAAGCCTCATTTGATTTCCACAGGCCAGATTAGATCAGAATCAGCAGACCCTTCCCCAGGAGTTGTGACCACATGAGCTACTTTAAGTCAAAATCTTTGTAGTGATTAATTTATTCCCAAATTATGTATTGATTTCCTGCTATATAACAAGCACCATGATGCCAGGATCCTGGGCATATAACCCCAGGGATGTATTAAACATCTAAGCTAATATTTGTTAATTGAATGGGTAAACTCAAATTTAGGCTTCAATAGAAGAAAGTCTTGCTCTAATCTAGAATATAAAAGTGAACTTTAAAAATTATTGTGTCACTTCATATTGGCTTTATTTATTTATCGAATAAATGTTTTGAGTGTTTTTAATGGAGAAAGTTGTGCAAGCACTGGTGAGGTCATGGTATATAAGAAAGCCACTATCCTTAAAAAGTTTCAGATGGGAACAGGGACAGAAAAACAGGCAATCACAGTGCTAGGATAGGAGAAAGAGCCAGATGCTATAGAGCCACAGGAGGGTCACCAGAAGAAATATGTCGTCTGAGAGCTGAGAGGTGAGGAACAGCTGAGCAGGAGAGGAGAGGCAGAATTAATTCAGTATGACTGGAGCTAATTAATGAAGTTGGGCACAGCTAGAGAGCCAGCCTGCAAAGGTAGAGTAGCCAAGTCACCAGGAATCTTAACTGCCATGATGAGAATGATTTGTTACAAAATCTTCATCTGCTGATACGGATATTACAACTTAAACTTCATTACTCATCTGGCAGAATTATGTGAGAATCAGCAGATGTGGATTCTGCTTTTGATTTAGTCATTTGGTGTCAGAGCTCAAATCAAGTCACTTAACATCTTGGGCTTCATTTTTCTCATCAACCTAATGGAAATGAGGATGCTCGCTCTATACTACATCCACGGATCTTGTGAAAATCTAATGATTTAATGTTCATTGGGAACACCCCTCAGTCTTTGGCCAAAATCCTACCCTCCATTTCCTCTTTAGCATATTCCTAAGCATCGTGACCCCTCCCAGCTGTCACTACCCAGTCACTCAATCTTTCTTTGGTTTACTCAGAAGAGCTGCAGGTCAGGGTATTAGCTCTAGATTTCCTTACTATTTATGAAATAAGCATTATAACCCTTGTTCACCTCCCCTTATTAGTGGTATGTATCTGCCTGTTAGAGGTAATAGAAGTAGACTAAAATGACAGAATAGATTAAAGGCATTACAAGAAATCTTAGCACAAAAGAAAGGGTTAACCATGGTCTTCCTCCTCCAAATGGGGCTGAGCCTGGCCCATTCTAATACTCTTCTTAGAGACTCTGGCTCTTTCCAATCTCAGCATGCTTAAGTGAAAGGCAAAAAAGACATTATGTGGTAGGACAATGGGAAGGAAGGAAAAGAGTGACAGGAAGAGGGAGAGAGAAAAGGAAAAGAGAGGGAGAAGGCCGAAATGGAGGGGGAGAGAAACAAAGAAAGCAAGAATGAATGAACAGTAGCGAGGTTATTATCCAAGGTGAGATTTCATCTGCTGAAGTACAGTTCAGTCCAAGGCACCTGTTTACCTGAGTGCTTTTAAAGCTGATGGAAACCCACTGACCATTGCATTTCTCCTCCAACACAGTGAGACTCTTGCATTAGCACACCACCTTTAGACAATTTTTGCCATTTTTGTCTAAATTGAAATTGATGAATGAAGGAGGAAAGTGGAACTATAACTCTCTGTCTTCATTATTCTAAAGATGTGTGCCCACGACTTCTGTCTTTCTTTGTTTTCCCTTCAGTGTCACAAATGTTCCCTCTTTCTGGCTTTCCAGGTGTTTCCAAGCACAAACCAATATATTAAAGGCCCACTGTAGAAATGAAAGCTGATCAACAAAGTCATTTGCAACATCACAACCACTGCATCCATCCACCTCCACTCTCCTATCTTTGCCCTATGGCGTGTCTCCTACTTGTCTTTCCTAATCTCAAGCACAGTTATTGATTGATGGTGGAGCTGGCATTTCCAACACTCAACTCTGTTGTAAGAGCTATTCATTTATTATTGGGAATCTGCCTTCACCTTTAATCAACCAGGCCTCTGCTCATGGTATTTCTATCTTCCCTCTTTTCTTTCCTCTTTTTTTTTTTTTGTTTTCTATCAGGGATTGAAGCCACAAGTGCTCAATGGAGGCACATCCCCAGCTCCTTTTAAAATTATTTTATTTAGAGACAGGGTCTTGCTAAGTTGCTTAGGGCCTCACTAAGTTGTTGAGACTGGCTTTGAACTTGCAATCCTCCTGCCTCAGCCTCCCCAGCTGCTGGGATTATAGGCATGTACCACTGGGCCCAGCCACTCATAGTATTTCTACATTTTGCTCCCTTTATGTTCACGTATGTTCCAAAGCAAGTATCCAAGTATTTTTCACTTCTGAATTCATTGGATAGGGTGCTTTCATTTTTCTTATGGCATTTCTTTGATCAGTCTTTTTGGATTTATTTAATTCATTTCTTTTTGTCGTCGTTTTTTTATTCTCCATTAGAATACAAATTAAAATTGCTTTAGTATTGCATCTAGCTTGGAGGAAAAAAAGCTATTATTTTGATATTCAGTTTTTCTCTGAACTTGCTACCAAATCTGAGTTCTTCTTTGCGTTGTCCTCTGCACCCTGAAAGGCTAATCTCAGACATATTGTGCTTCATTGGCTATTTGGATGTCTGCAGGAGGTTCATACCCTGACATACAGACTTCTAGTGATCATTTTTTGATCAGTTGATTGATCTCTTTCCTATCCCTTTCAAGCAGTTCTCAGTCACTTGTATCCTCCACAGATCAACCTCTGCTTAAGTCTCCAATTTGTTCTCCAGTTTCTGCTGCTGTCCTTTTCCAACTACTGGCATTTTAGGATGATGTGAGGTTTGGAAATTTGCTGATACTTCTGGGGCTTGTGCTTGAATTTCTGAAGCACTAGTGAGCAGTCTGCCCTGCTCCCTTCTGCATGTGGTGATGCATGTGAGCTTGTCGCCCTGCCATTGCAGCATCACTTTTGTAATTCACGTCAGTCTCTGTTTTTTCAAAATACCGCTGTGCTGTCAACCTTCTGCAAACTGGCTCATGATCTGACTGAAATAAGGTTGTTTTTTTTTTTTTTTTCCCCAGAAGGTTTCTGGGTGCTATGTGATAGGTGTCCCACAAGATGTGCCTTTCTCCCATTTCAGTTCAGTGACATGATGCTTTCAACATCACAATCATTAGCGAAGGTACATTCCTTGAGAAAAACCTTTCATTTTGGGATTCTCTGAAAGAAAAGTTGTATATATTTGTCTTCCACTTTTGGCCTTCAGGTTCACATTCTTTTGAAAACTCTTGAGCTGCTTTGCATAACTGAATTCAGTCTCTCCTTAATGCATTGGATGTGCTTCTGAAAACCATCATTTTCCCACTGTGTGTATTGCTTTAAGTTATCAAACAGAACCTACAGCTCTGTGCCCAGCTCAGGGCAGGAGGGGTAGGAAGGGGCACTGGGTACATTGGATATGACTCCTCAGTTCACTTCTGGCCATCCCCTAGCTTAAAGTCCAATCTTCTAGCAGCCACAGCCACTTCTGGCTCACCTGCCTTCCTTACCTGTTTCCCAGCTCTCATTCCTCCCAGTCTCCACAGTAGACTCACAGCAAATTGACTGGAGGAGACAGCAGTCTTCGGGCCTGTATGTCTATACAGAGGAGTGAAGGCAAATGGAGTAGGGGGGGTCATTGGAGGTGGAAACAGCATATCCCAGGCGCAGCCAGGGAGGCTTGGAAACCAAAGTTTCTCTATAGGATTTATGCAGTTATCAGCATATGGACCTCTAAGAGATCATAAGAACTGAAACACTTTGCTATATCTATTAAAAACAAACAAACAAACACTGAAGCCAGGCGCGGTGGCTCAAGCCTGTAATCCCAGCACTTAGGGAGGCTGAGACAAGAGAATCACGAGTTCAAAGCCAGCCTCAGCAACAGCGAGGCACTAAGCAACTCAGTGAGACCCTGTCTCTACATAAAACACAAAATAGGACTGGGGATGTGGCTCAGTGGTCGAGTGCCCCTGAGTTCAGTCCCCAGTACCAAAAACAAAAAACAAAACAAAAAAAAACACTGACTACCCTGAAATATCGAAACACTTGTTATTATTACCAAAGTCCCATTCTCCTTTCAGAAAGCCTCCTGGAAAATTTGAGAAAGTAGTGTTAATTTCTAAGCCTGTAGGCCACATAGGGATTTTCAGAAAATTGAGAATACTTCAGTACATGAGCTGAGATCTTTTCTTTTTCTCCTGAAGTGTAAATCTTTCTTAAATTCCCCTAACTAAGGGTTAGGATGAACTGATTTGAAAATGAAGACACTGAACTAAAAGATATTTTTAAGAAGTGCAACTTAATAACTTTAAACCATGATACTGCCTACAGGAGTGAGGAAAGTTGTACACAGTTTCTTAGAGAATGTTAAGTGCTTCTATAAATAGGTAAGAAACATCTGACAGTGCAGAGATCATTTGGCAATGCCTCTGCTCACCCTGCAAGCATGTAAAAATAGCATGATTGGGCTTCTCTCTTGGACAGAGATTTTGATTTTCCCTAGGTAACTAGCAGCACACCTTCTCTATTAAAGATAATCTAAACGTGTTTTTCTAATAATTATTTTTAATAGTGGTATAATATTCATACTAATATACATGAACAGAAACAAAAATTGGCGGACTAATTTGCCTTGTTGGTACATGGAATGCATAGGGGCATTTTCTATTCCATTCTAATTTGTTCTATTCATTAAAAGGGAAAAATCAAAAGCCGGTGTGAGTTACAATGGACACCATAACTCAAGACCAATTAGTGCAATGGGTCTTAACCTCAAATAACATTAGAATCATAGAAAAGTTTTCAATTTTTTTTTTAATACTGATGGTTCTTATTTAAGACTAAAAACATGAATTTCTAGTGGGGGCTAAGGGCAACGTTAATTTTTAAAGCTACCCAGGTGATGCTCCTGTGGAGTTAGCATGAAGAACCATGGCTCTGAAGGGTCCTGACCTCCTCCTAAAAAATTCTGATCTACAATGCTCAGTCAGCATTATATTACATTCACATTAGAGCTAGTGACATAGGAAATGGTGAGTTTTTACGAGAACATAAAACTAGGGTGATTGTGGGATTTTTTTGTGTGTGCAATTAGTGCCCATTATCCTCATCTTATTTGTGTGTGAGTATAAGTGAGGAATGGTTTCCTTCTATGCACCCCAAATAAAGAGAATATGGATCATACTGGAGTATCAGGGGAAGGAAACTGCAAATTATGAACACATGTCTATGGATCATGGCATGGATGTCATGGGCAGACAGAACCAAGAACACTAATCCATTCAACTTTTTCACTTACTATATTTTTTGTCACATGGAGAAAAGCATTTGTTTCCGAAGCTAATCACATCAACAGAGATATGAGTAAACCTTGCTCATTGTGAGCAGAGTTGTGATCTTTGCTCTTCCAGCACTACATCCAACTCTGAGATTCGGAGATTGTACCTGATCTATATTTACTCACACCCTAATTTGTTGCAAAAAGGACTCAGGCATCTTACAATACGGTAGGATTGGAGAGAAAAGAAGAAGGGAAGGGAAGAGGCAGAGGAAGAGGATGAGGAGTAAGGAGAGTTGAGAGAGGAGGGAGGAGAGCTTGAAGAAGAGATGAGGTCAAGGTCCAAAGAAAGTGTGCTGAAAAAATACAGTTTAGTCCAGAGTAACACCTGCACAAAGAGGTGCATTGGAAGGGAAAAGATAGGAAAAGGATTATTTGCCAATTTCTTGGCGTATCTGGTAAAACCCCAGTTATCCACCTGTGGCAAAAATATCCAGTAGATATTTGCAGCTTTTAAACCCTGGGTATTTACTGTGTGACTGTCAAGTCCTTCCCTTTGCTTCATCATATCACATTTTCGTTCATCTGTAATTGAGGACAATGATATTGTACCACAGCCCACCTCCTGAGGATATTTTGATTATTTGTGGCACAATGTTTAAGTGAATGCCTGGGAACAAAAATTCATTAACACAAGGCATATTTCTTCAGTCTAGATAGATTAATTGCACCTCTCTAAAGCAGGTGGACAAGAAATGGAAATGTTCTCTTTTAAATTGGACAAAACTGCCAGGGGGCAAGGATGCCACTTTGGATTGAGGCTAGAAAAGCAATCTCACACCAAGAGCACAATATTTAATGAAATCAATCTCTGTCTCCAGCTTATTCTGATGCTGTTAACTAGGGCATGGTTCCTTCTCAAAAGGAATTTTACACATTCAGCAGCAAGGCCTCTGGTCTACAAATCTTGGAGTTTGAGTACTCTCAAGAGGTCTGCCCTCTGAAGTGTGGAAGAGAGTTAGGAGATTGATTTTATAGAAACAAAAAATGCAATGCAGGAAGGCAATTTCTGAAACATAAGTTCCCTGCTCTTCTTTGTAAAAATCCCATTGAAGAATTGTTGAAAATTGTTGATATTAGTATAACCATGAAAAATTCTACTTAAAACTAGCCTTGAATAAGAGTTTAAAATGAATCAGGAAGCACTTGTTAAAACCATTGGACAAAACCAAAGGTGTAGTGGACAAAAGCATTTCTTTTTCAAAGATTTATGATAAAATACAGAAATGTGCTACAATGATGAAGAATTTTTCCACCATACTTATGGACATTTTAAGACAGAAAAATCTGTGCATTCACATGTGGCTTACTCCTCAATTTGGATAGAACAAGAAAAAAATGGTTTATTTTCCTTTTTGGTTTGAGATACATTTCATACAAGTTCCACAGAGAATGGCATTTGATGATCTGAATCTACACTGTCCTATCATTTCTAATTTCCATGGCTCTATCAATGCTCCAAAAAAGAAAAATAATAATAAAAATTCTGTGATGAAACTGGTTAAATCTGGATTCATTTTCTGTTTTATTCTAAGTTTGTATTCTGCCATTTGTAATGGATCTTTGCTGAAATAATGTGCAGGATGGACTATGAATCTCAACCTCAAAGCTCTTTATATGCAAACAGCAAGTAGGAGTTGCTACCGGTTAAAAAAAAAAAAAGAGTAGAAAAGGAAGGAGAGAGGACAGGCAAACATAAGGGCTCTCTAGTGGGTTAGATGACTTCTAGGAGCCTCTGGTCCAGTCACTTTCTAGGTATGAGAATTATATCTAGCAAATCAAAGGAGAAAACCCTTGTCTGATAAACTGAGTATCCTGTAGGGAACAAGAGAACCGGATGTGTTCAGAACAACCACACTGTAAATCCTGGGGGAGAGTGACTCTGCCTAAAGAGTTCCTGTACATCCTGGGTTGGAAGAGGAAAAATATAATAAGAAAAACCTACAGGCGAGGGTCTGAAGACTAAATCAAGTTAGGAGATTTATAGATTGGCTTTACCAGGCTATCTGAGTATGTCAAAATGAGTTCGAATTAGCAAAATCATCACCACTACTATTTGACTTTCTATTGGTTCTAAGGAGATTAAATAGGCTTTACCTTTCTAAATCAACAATTTCTATTTCTGCACATTATTATAGCTTTAAAACTCATAGTTTACAGCAGGAAGTGAAGTTGATTCATTACAGGAAATGTGAGCTGCCTGATTGAAAGCATGGATTGTGGAGTAAGCCCGACTAATTTAAATCCCAGTGCCATTCCTTACTTGAACTGAGTTTTGTGAAAGAAAATGTGGGAATCACATAGGTGAGGAAGAAGGCACTTGGTTTCCACAGAGAGGTCGCAGCAGCCTGCCTACAGGAAAATGCAAGCACCGGACAGGATGTCCTAAATCTCCATATGCATCCAGAGATCACCTCCCAATTGCATCTCCCAGCACACCAGCAAACTGCTCCCCAGTCACAGACACTTGTCCTGTGGCCTTTTCTGCACTTCATCTTCTCTCCCAGGGACCTCACGTTCTCAATTTCTGACTCTTCAGCACTTGTCAGAAATCAAGGAATAACTGTATTTCTTAGCATCGAGTCTACTAGGCTTCTACCCATATCCTCTGTCCAATCACAAATAGTCCCCAAGCCCATCATGCTCAGCACATTCTCTAGGAAGTCACCCTGGACTAATGGATTATGCAGTGCCCCAGATACATGGTGACCTCCAGTGAGCCACAGACATCTGCCTTCTCCCCTGCCTCACACAATCCATGAAACTGATACAGTGACATCTTTCCTGTGACCTCTCATAGCCTGGCACTGATGTCTGACAATTTTGGTTCTAGATAATGATGATAAATGTCTTGAATACAAGTGACAACTTTTCTCAAGAAAATCTAAAGTAATAAAGGCACTGAAGGAAAAAAAATAACATACAAGGAAAGTTAAACCTCAGGGTTTCACATTAATCCATTGTTATGCTGTTCAGCCAACATCACACTCAAGAATATACTTAAGACTCTGGCTCCATGAAATTAACCTCACCACAAATCATGGATGAGTCATTTCCTCCATCACAATTTTTTTAAATGAAGGAGACATTTGAAAAAACCCACTTCCTTGGAGGTTTCCTCTTGGATTTCAACTGAACCTTCGAAGTGAAAGGGGCCCTGTGGCTTTCATAATTGGGAAATAAAACCTACTGGAGCAGCTAAACCGCTAACCTTTGATGTTGCTACCTCACAGGGAGAAAATAATCTTTTCCTTATTATGTATAAATTCTTAGTTCTCACTGACTCTGAAAACAGCCTTTCACTACACCACTGGCAAGTTGGATACTGAAATGGCACAAAGATTCTGACAGTATTCTAAATGAATGCACCTGTATTTCTGTAACTGAATGCAATGCACCTGTATTTCTGTAAGTGAATGCAGAGGATTTAATCTGCATTACAGTACTGTCTAAAACTGATAATAAAACAGAGGAGTAATGTCAACATAGATCCAAAGGTCACACGATAGTGACATGTGCTACTCCATGACAGGGGCATAATGAAATGCACTGGGAAGACAGTAGCCTTCTGAAAAAGCTGTGAACTTTCTGATAATGGCTATGAAGTTAGAAATGGAGTAGATGCTATCCACCTTCCTTTTTTCCTTTCAGCTTCTGGATCAGCTTTAAAACTGGGCAATCCATCTGTAAGTGGTCACATAAGAGATGGAAGATATTGGCAACAGACACAAGTTTGGCTCTATGCCAGGTTCACCAATGCTGCCCTAGTCAATCAGACCAGAGCTACCTCACAGGTAGCCTAGGAATCTGGAACCAACACCGAGAAGTTCTAATTTCGCAGCACTGGTCTCTTGGGAGCAATATAAACACACCTTGAGATGCCATATTTTACCTGTCACAAGAAATTAAAAGTAAATATAATTGTTAACAAATTTCAAGATTATATCACATATAACATTTTATTTTTCTTTTTTCATTGAAACATTTCCAATTTTGGAAACACCATTATTTTTAGTGTATATTTATTTTGGTCATTTCCAAAAAACTCAGGAGTGATTTCTCAGACTATGAAGGTGTGGAATGTGATGAAGATTTTCCCCCTGAAAGCATTTTCTTCCTCTGCTTGCTCTCTATTGAACATTATTATGGATTTCACAAATGCCTCT
The DNA here is from genome assembly GCA_004024805.1 of Geosciurus inauris. NCBI lineage: Eukaryota > Metazoa > Chordata > Mammalia > Rodentia > Sciuridae > Geosciurus > Geosciurus inauris. The sequence continues at coordinate 34,406 of PVHX01011112.1, read as the reverse complement.
GAGAAGGGTTCCCAGTTAAAATAAAAAATCTACTATTTAATTGAATTTCACATAAATTCATAAAACATTAGCACAACTATGCCCCATGCAATATCTGGAATATACTTATACTAAAATATCTTATATCATTTATCTTAAATTAAAATTTAAGGTGTATATACATATACATACATATATGTGTGTGTGTGTGTGTGTGTGTGTGTGTGTGTATTTTGTACTTGGCATCTAACCCAGGGGCACTTAACTACTGAACCACATCCCTAGCCCCTTTTACTTTTTATTTTGAGGCAGAGTCTTACTAAGTTACTTAGGGTCTCACTAAGTTGCTGAAACTGGCCTTGAACTTGCAATTCTCCTACCTCAGCCTCTCAAGTGGCTGGGATTGCAGGTGTGCACTGCCACAACCAGCTGTCATGCATACTTAAAATACTTGGAAGATTAAATCAATCTTTGCTCCAAGAGTAATCACCAGTTTCATTATAGAGTAACTGGAAAATACTTTAAATAAGGACACCCCAAAATAAAAATTAAGAAGTGGAGGCAAAAATGCCCTCACCTGTAAATTAACATTCTCATAAAACAAAACATAATGAAAGAAGGAAAAATGAATAATAATTTAAAAATTCATTAGGGATATGAATTGAAAAATAGATGCTAGAAGTGGTTCCTCACAGAGAGAAGGTGATAAGCAAAGCAAATCAAATCAGGTAGACATTTTAAAAATATTTTAAATATTAAGATTTAAAGTAGGGATATAAGAAAAGAATACTATATGAATAAGAAAATGATACATTATGGTAACATGTTTGAAAATCCTAATAAAATATATTACGTATTTGAGACAATGTTATTGAAATTGACTCAGGTAGAGCAAAAAATTCTTAATTGTTCAATAAAAATGTGAACAATGAGCACAAAAATAATTATCTCTCCTAAGATTTCTGAGTAAGAGTTCATTATTAATTTTCTCAAGCATTTCTAAAAACTGATGATCCGTATGCTGCAATAATTATTTTAAAACAAAGAGAGTGTCTTAAACCAACACTCAAAGTACAATCCAACTAAGATAAGATACACACAACAAAAAGTAAATCAATCTTGTGTAAAGGTAAAATTCTAAATATATAAATATGTCAATACAGTAAAATACCAATTTTCTGAAACAAAATGAGGTTAATCAGTAATGAAGAAAATCTATTAACATATTTAACTTTGTTCAAGAAGTAAAATGATAGAATCTTCTTATTAGATAATAAAAAAGAATATGATAAATTCAATACTCATCCTAGGTAATTTCTCAAGAGTATTTAGAAAGAATTTGTATCTTAAGGTACCTCAAAAAATCTCAAAGAAGATAAGAATGCTTTCTATTTATTATACTAACTATATTTTTGGAAATGTCACAGTAACATTATAATTGTAACTCATATGAACTTTAGATGTTAGAAAGAACACAAAATTACAATTTAGTGTGATATGATTATATTCTTAGAAATGTAAGAAAATGGGCTGGGGATGTCACTCAGTGTTTGTCTGGCATGTGTGAGGCCCTGGGTTCGCTACCAAAAAATAAAATAAAATAATAGAATTTTATATCTCTGAGAACTAATAAGAAATCAGGTCAAATAGTTAAATAGAAGTAAATACTTTAAAAAGTCTCCTTTATACCAGCCTTAGCAGTTAGAAAGTTAAAAACAAACAAGGGGCTATGATAATATTAACAATTACAAAAATTTATAAGCAGCCCCAGCAAATCATATTAAGGTCTTCTATGAGAAAAGTCAATGAAAGTCTGCAAAGTTGAAATATTTCCAGGTAAAATGGTACAATATAAATCCTTCTTTTTTCCTCCTTCCATTATACATGGAATGGGAAGGGGCATATGTGACCACATCAGCTATAATTGATCCTTACTGAAGTTAAGTGATGGGTTCATGAAAGTCCATCTCTGCTTTATGTTTGAAATTTTCCGTAACAAAAGTTAAAAGGAACTTTTGTGTGACATAAAAGAGATCTGAATAAATGGAGAGAAATTACTATGTTTCTAGGTGGGAAGGCCAAAATAATGTAAAGATGTTAAATCTTTTTAAGTTAATTCATAGATTAAATATAACCCTACATAAAATTTCTAGTGGGAAGGGGTTTTTTGTTTTGTTTTCTGGTACCAGGGATTGAACTCAGAGGTACTCAACCACTGAGCCACATCCCCAGCCCAATTTTGCATCTTATTTAGAGACAGGGTCTCACTGAGTTGCCTGGCACCTCACTGTTGCTGAGGCTGACTTCGAACTCTTGATTCTCCTGTCTCTGCCTCCCAAAGCTCTGGGATTACAGGCATGCGCCACTGCGCCCGTCCTCTAGTGGGAGGTTTTTAAATTTTAAAAAGTTCCTCCAAACCATTTGGAAGAACAGGTGAGAATAATTCATGTTATAAAAGAGTGAATGAAGTATTGTCCCACTAAATGAAACAAGTTCTGAAACTGTAGCAATGGCAGCCACACGGACTCAGCAAAGAAATCAGAGCAATTTGGTCCTATGGATGGGTCACTCTAGCAATGGAACATTTTGTTAGAACCTTGTCTTACTCTCTCTTCTTCTGTCCTTTACTCAACATTCCTCTATCTTTTCGTTCCAAAATTCTGAATGTTTACACAAATGGGTTTTCCCTATAAACTGTTTCTCATTTCCTCAGGTTGGCAGGTAGGGTCTGTGAAACATTGGGTCTCATCTAGTGCAACTAATGCGATAACTTGCACTTATGAAAGCCTGGATTCACTTGAAATTTTTTTTTATAAATCAAAGTTAGTGTGTGTCAAAAAAAAAAAAAAAAAAAAGATGACAAAATCCCAAGAGAAGAAGAGGCAACTGGAGGAGATTTCCAAATACCAATATCTCCTAATTGAAGGAGACATTACTATCAGTAGGTTTGGCTTCCTGTCTTTCTAATAAAATAACTGATAATCTGAGCAGTTACAGATGTGAGAGGTGTGTGGATGGGAATGGAAACAGGAGAAGAGACATCATAGACTTTTCAATGGAAAAGGGGCTTCCAAAAACATATATGAACCATCATAGGAGGCATACTGCAGAGCTGGACTCAAGGTGCTGATTTAGTTGCTTCCACAATAAAGATGGCCATCATTAAAAGAACAATGTTTTGAGGACTCCACAAGCCCAAGTAGCCTTAGTTTCTCAGATCATAAGGCAGTGAAGGAGGGGGCACGGAAAGTAAGATGCTGGTTATAGAAGCAAAGTAATCTGTATCTATCAGCATAGATTTAGACATATTAATATAATAATATGCCTCAGTCAAGATAATTTTTAATACTTTCACATTGGCTAATGAGTTACAAGTAATTTTTATGATCTTCATTATGCTTAATTCTATTTATTGTGGCAATTATATTAATGCTTTTAAAATATGAGAAGGAAATACCAATAAGTGATATTTAAAAATTCATCTCTACTGCACCGAAATATTCTTGACTAGCACCTTCAGCAATGTTCACTTCTCTGAAATTTCATTCCCCAAACAACTGGCTTTTTTACTTATATAACTAAAATGAATTATATTTTAATTGTTCACTTAAAATTGATTGCTCCTATTAGCTTTTGAATTCCTTTTAGGGTAGGGATAATGCCTCATTTAAACACATAGTAAGCTTTACATATTTGCAGGGTGACTAGAGGAATCAGGAACCCTCCCACTAAACACAAACAAAATGCTGAGACAATACATAGAAACTGCAGCTAATGAAATGTATAGCACTGCCCAAAACAAGGGATAAACTACTGTAAGGAACAGGAAAATAACTCAAAGGGGGAATCTTGAGACATTTCTGCCCCAGGACATTTTCAGAGTCAGGGAGGATATCCAAGACAAGAGGCAGAAAGATGAGAAGGGAGAAAACGTGGATGGGGGTCCTGTGGCCACCAAGTCTGGGAACATGATGTTTGCTGTCACTTCTCAACAATAGATATCCCAGGGGTCCATGGGACAGTCCAAGGAGTTCAGTGTCATCGAGCCCAGAAGAACTACTTTTCTTGTTTGGGACTGAAAAATCTCCACCCTAACATGGAAGTACAGGTTATATCCTGAAGGTCTAGAAAGTCATTAGGTTTGGACCTGAACTTCTAAGTTACCCAAAGGCTCAGAAGAATTAATGTTAAATCCTCCACAAAGAAAAATAATTTTTCACCTCAGGTCTCAAGTTATTGCTAGAAGGAAAATTTCAAATAAAATATTCAGTAACCATCAAAAAGCATAAGGTGTTTCTCTTGATAATATAGTAGCCAAGAATCATAAAAGAAATGACAGGAATAGCACCAGAGAGAATTTAGGTACTGAAGTCATCACAGGTGGGCTGTCGATTTATAGAGTTCACAGTGTTCAGGAAGACAAACACTCATCTTTAAAATGTTAACAAGAACCTAGAGACAATATGTAGGAGGAAAAGAATCAATTAAAAATCATAAAATGAGAAAGATGATAACAAAATAAGAACATGATGGATAGCTTTAACAGCAGATTTAGTAACCCTGAAGAGAAAGTTAGTAAAATTTAGGACAGGTCAGAAGAAATTGCTCACAACGAAGCATAGACTGATACAATTAGGGAGCATACAAAACACAGACTAAGAGAAAAAAAATGAGATGGTCTAGGATACATGTAACTGGAGTGCCAGAGAAAAAGAGAGAAAAGGAAGCAGCGGCATAAACAGATCATTTCTAAAACATATAAAAAACATCAATCCACAAAGTCAAGAAGTTGAGTGAAGCCAAAACAAAATCTAAATGTGGTTTAGAATACCACAATGAAACAACAAAGAAACTTGAAAATGTTAAAAGAAACCAACAGAAAAAAGTTCATTTATAACATCAAATAAATGACAGTTAAATAGTTAACATTTTAACACAATATCAAATGCTAAAGCCAAAAATATAAAAATCAAAGGCATGTGTAGGGAAATGTATCATCAGAGTACTGAAAGAAAATTACAGAATTCCATCAACAGAAAAATAAGGATATTTTTAAAAAAATGTTTTTTTAGTTGTTACTGGATCTTTATTTTATTTGTTTATTATTTATATGTGGTGCTGAGGATCGAACCCAGTGCCTCACACATGCTAGGCAAGTGCTCTACCACTGAGCTACAGCCCCAGCCCTGAAATAAGGATATTTTCAATGAGGTAACATCTAACAATATGCTATCATGAGATCAAGAAGAAATTCCTACATATGGTCTTCAGAAAGAAAAATTGTCCCAGACAAACCTCGGAGATACAGCAAACAATAAAGGTATGTCCATGAAAATGCTCACAGGTAAGTTTTGTAAAACTAGAAATTAGAATAACCCAAATGTCCACAAACAGTAGAATGGAACATGTCCAATTGTGGGATAGTATAAAAGAGTAAATATAATCATCAGCTTCTGCCACAGCATGGGTGAATTTTAAAGGCAGAATAAGTTGGAGCAAAAACAACAATAAAAATCCAAACACAAGAAAATACACGCTGTAGCCCGGCCTGGAGGTGTACACCTATAATCCCAGCTGCTGGGGAGGCTGAGGCAGGAAGATCACAAGGTCAAAGCTACACTCAGAGTCGGGCGCAGTGACTCAAGCCTGTAATCCCAGCACTTAGGGAGGCTGAGACAGGAGAATCGGAGTTCAAAGCCAGCCTCAGTAATGGCGAGGTGCTAAGCAACTCAGTGAGACCCTGTCTCTACATAAAACACAGAATAGGGCTGGGGATGTGGCTCAGGGGTCGAGTGCCCCTGAGTTCAATACCTGGTACCAAAAAAAAAAAAAAAAAGCTACACTCAGCAACTTAGTGAGGCCCTAAGCAATTTAGCAAGGTCCTGTCTCTGAATAAAATATATTTTAAAAAGGGCTGGGAATGTGGCTCAGTGGCTTAACACCTCTGGGTTCAATCCCTAGTAACAAACAAACAAAAAAAAAAAACAGAAAGAAGGAAAGACTGAAAGAAAATGCACACTGTACATTCCAATTACATAAAGTTTAAAAAGGCAGAAGTAAATTATATTATTTGAGATGTATAACTACAGAGCGAACTAAAAGTCAAGAAATTCAATATGGGGAAGGAGGACATGGAAGATTTCTGAGTTTCTGGTTGTATTTGTTGATTTAAATGGTACAGGAATAACCTGTCCATTTACATTTTAGCATATGGTTGTGCCTTAGCATCCAGTGGGCTTGGTTCCAAGACTTCTCCCATACCCAAATCTGTAGATGGTCAAGTCCTTATATAAGATGGCACAGTATAGGTTGGGTATCTCCCTATCTAAAATGCTTGACCCCAGAAATGTTTCATATCGTAGAGTTTTTCAGATTTTGGAATATTTGAACAGACTTTACCAGTTAAAGCAACTCTAATCCACATATCAACTTGAAATTTCATATAACCTACAAACCCTCCATACTTTAAATCTTCTCTAGATTACTTATAAATGTGTTATAAGCAACAAGTTATAGTACAATAAATTTAAAATGTAAATGTAAATTGTTGTTATCCTATATAGTTTAAGGAGTAACAACAGAAAAAAACTATACATGTTCAGTATAGATCAATTTTTTTTTCCCAAACATTTCTGATCTGGCTGAATGGGGATATAGAACCATGAATATGGAAGGTCAATTATATTTTTACATTTTTCTTATATTTCATAATAAGTTTTAATTTTAAAGAAAGGCTGACCACATCCAAACTCCTAAATAGCTCTCAGAATGAACTACCAGAGAATATGTTGAGTTCCCTTTGCAATCAACAAAATGCTCTACATTGTGATTTTTCCATCAGCATATATATGTATTTTGGTACTAGAGATTGAACCCAGGAGCACTTAATACTGAGTCACCTCCCCATCCCTTTTTTATATTTTATTTAGAGACAGGACCTCACTAAGTTGCTTAAGGCCTCACTCAGTTGCTGAGGTTGGCTTTGAACTTGTGATCCTTCTGCCTCAGCTTTCTGAGCAGCTAGGATTACAGACATGCACCACTCCACCTTGTTTTATCAGTATTTTAATGACTCAAAATGCTTGCTGTGTGAGGGTGTGTGTGCATGTGCTCACGTGCCTGAGTTATATGCACCTTCGCATCTTGAAAGAAGGAGATTCAAGATTAGAGTACCACTTCTATTTTCAGATATCCCCTCTTTGGGCATTGAGATCCCTACATAAAAAATAAGGTTGCAGCTTCTAACCTATAATCTTGTATTGACACTCCAGATTACCTGTGTCTCACCTTGGAGCTACTTCTGTTCTACCAGTGTCCCTAGATGGGCACTACTGTCACTAAAGTTGGCGGAAATAGTGGACATACCTCTAGAGGGCAGTGGGAGTGGCTTTGGCTGGGCTCTTGAGGCGGCCCCTTAGGGCTGCTTTGCCCCTCTCTTGCACTCCTGCTGGTGAACAAGAACTCTGGAGCGGAACTAGAGGCGGGCTCAGGTCTCACGTAGGCAGAGTCACAAGCTGGAGAGTCTGTGTGCGACCCTTACAGTGAGTGTGAGCTCCCCTGGGGTTAGAGGCGAGCAGGCTCTAGTCTGCCTTCAACTGGGCACGCTGGCATTCCCTAAGGGTAGTTTTGGGCCTTCTGTCTCACCTGACCACAGGAACTCTGGAGTGGAACTGAGGTGGGCCCAGAGCGCACTAGGGTGGGGCCTCTTCACGCTGGGGTCTCTGGAGGCCACTCTTACCCTGGGTGTGCCTTCCTCTGTGGCTGGTAGCAATCAGACCCTGGTCAACCCTTAGTTGGACACCCGTGGAATTTCCTGAGGGTGGATCTGGGCCCTCTGTAGCTCCTGCCGGACCCCGGGAACTCTGGTGGATTTCTGTTCACAGGGGTGTAAGGGGGGAGGGGGCATGGGGACAGTAAAGGTGGTGGAATATGATGGTCATCATAGCCCTAACTTTATGTATGACTGCATATATGTTGTGATTCTATACAACTTACAACTAAAGAATTGATATGTTATCCTCTATCTATGTACAATAAATCAATTTGCACTGTTAACATGTAAGCCTAAATAAAACAAATAAAAAAAGAAAAAAAAATAAGGTTGCTATTTTATTATTTCTGTTTCTCTACCCAAATTGCAATTGATTTCTTCCTATATGCCACTGACAATTTCTGTACAAATTATAGTTTGAATACAATTACTAAAAATTTTTATAAAGTCTATATTAACCACTTCTGAGTAATTTCCAAAATTAGAACACTTCTTTTTTTCATGTGGTCTTATATTGACATTTGGAATCACCATAGGAAAAAAAATCCAGAAAAGAAAACCATAACTCTATGAAATATTTTGTCCTTGAAACAGCAAAACTAGAAAGCCTAATTACGAGTATCAGGTATGTTTTCAGACATCGTCCCTGAAATACAACAAATATGCCAAATAGAATTGTACAAAGAGAAAAAAATGAATGATTCACTCCAAGAAGTCAAAGTGGTCTCAGGTGTCACACCAGAGAGCAAAAATAGAGGAAGTCTTGCTGCTATAAGTCAAAAGTAAAATAAAAGGCAAAAGAAGGCAGATGCTTGGAATTATTTAAAAATGCTAAATCCAAATTTTAGCCTACCCACTGAGGCAGGTGTAGCATTCTAATTATGGCATCAATTTTTCCATTAGCTTCATTTCAGGTTTCTTTCTATGCCCCTACCCTTATGTTTCTTCTTTTCTTTATATTTTCATTTACATAATCTTCTGGTACTATGGGACCCTAATCTGTATTATTACATGGTAAGGTAGAAAAGAATACATTCTATAAACAAAATCCTCTCTCCAGGATATTTCTCAAGCACTTATTTTTGTTGAATCAGTGAAGACAAAAGAACATACAAGTGGAATTCCATTTTTTCCCCCTTTTTGGTCATTTCTTAGCAAATCTGAAGTCTTTCATGATGATTGGCAAAGAAGCAAAATTTGGACTTTTGTACTGAAATGAGATATCCGATCCGCCAAGATGAGTGAAATCTTTACCTGGATGGGTGTTAGAGAGATTCCCAAGCTTTCAGTGTTCTCCAGAAATAGGCAGAAAATGAAATAGTGGGCAAAACCCCAACTCATCTAAGCCAAACTGATGAAATAAATGTAGCTTAATAAAGTAGGACCAGGTGGCAGTCACCCAAGAGTTTTGAAGGAATTCAAGGATGAAATTGGGAAGCTGTTGGCCAAGATGCTGGATCCAATATTACAGCCATTGTCAGCAAAAGGGCAGATTGTGAATGTCATTCTGTTCTTTAGAAAGGGTCAAGAGAGGACCCAGGGAACCTTAGGAAACCAAGCATCTCGTCCACTTGTCCAGTCTCCAATAAAGAACAGCGTCATTAGACATTAAGACAAAAATAACTTCCCGGGGAAAGGCAAGAAGGTTTCTGAAAAAGGAAAGCATGAGTCACTGACTTATTATTGGTCTCTGAGGCATGTAAATAAAAGGCCAAATGGTGGCACCATGTAAATACTTCTTTTCTAAGTGCTAACCTGAGATGAGACATGAGAAAATATGGGAATGTATCAAACCATACGAGATAAGACACACTATCATTTCTATCCCTCATCAAGAATCCCTATGTAATAGTGAGCAGGGACACTTTTTTGACACTTCAAAGATACAATCATATGGTAAAGAACACAATACTTGACACTGTGGGTAACATATTTTTTAAAAATGCATTATTATTTGGTGGTACTGGAAAGAGATACCCATTTAGTCACTTCCAGAAGCATTTTTACTGAGCATTAATTGGCACCAGAGCTTGTACTCAGTAGTCAGACTGGAATGGCCAAGAAGGCCCATTCTGTCCTCAAGTAGTTCTGTCCATTTGAGATGATGCCAAGAACCATGGAATAGGCCCTGATGGGCTGCTGAAGCCTTGCTTTAGGACCTGCAAATACTTATGACTAGATGGTGACTAGTGACTGAAATTAGGTGGGTAAATCATGACTATGCAATAACACATCCCCTGGGATCACAGTCAGCAATGGGATTAATACACTATGCTATAAGACACATGGATCTACAGCAAAGTGCCAATGCAAATTCCCTTGTTAAACTTAATGGCAAGGGTAATGCCAACAAATACTAAAACCTGATTGTGTTAGTTTGTTTGGTGGGGGAGAACAGTGGATTCTGAACATAAGACTCTGACATTATTATATCCCTTTTTCTCTCATAAAGGAAAGTGGAAATGATAAAAGCGTTTGCTGTTGCTGATGACATCACATTGTAATGCGATGCGCCCATATATGTATGCATATACACAAAATTTCCAAAAGCTTCATGAAAAGAAAATTACCTGTTGTTTATTATAATTTTAAAAACATAGGATTCAAGAAGAAAAGGGCCATTTACCAAAGATCTGATGCATTCTGCCAGTGCAATACAATTCTCAAACTTGCTGAAAGGCCTGGGAAGAATTTTCTCAGCCCAGGCTAGAACATCCAGATATGGAGAATGATTTTGGCAGCACCAAGCACAAGAGATTGATGTCTTCCCTACAATTGATATGTTTCTCTTCTCTAATCAGTTTTAAACACCTACCTTCCCCTTTTTCTGCTACATTAGCTTGAGACTGTCATTGTAAAGAAATTTAGAATGCATGTATATGCAGAAGGTGTGAGTATGCTCTGGCATGAGAGGAAACAAATTCTTTGGTGATCAGATTACTCATTCTCAAAGCACCTAATGGCAGTGCCATCAGAACTCTATGAAGAAAAACAAGAGCTGAAAAAAGAAATCCTCACAAAAGCAAATATCTTCTGCTCTAGTTTCCATCATAAATCTATTCTCCCTTCTTTCTTTTCTTGCACAATTTTTTAAATGGCTTGTAACAGTGGTCATTTATAGTCTCAATAACTATTTAGAAAATAAATTGAAACAGGGTTCAGTAGTACTTGGTTCTTAGATGTAATAATCAGGCAAAAATTCTCTGCCTTCTTCTGAAGGCACACTAGAAAATGATAACAGTTACCTTTTTCTTTCTTTCTTTTATTTTTTCTGTGCCCTGCAGTATGTGGCCATAGCACGTCCTCAGTGAGTGTGTACTGGATGAGTTTCCTACTCCTCCTCTTCTTCCTACTCCTCCTAAAGAAAATCTGGGTGTACATTCTGAGCCTCCTCCGAAATGAATATGAATGGAAAAGAATTGCAATCCTACCTTAAAGACCTCCATTTGAAACCTGGGTAACAAGGAACAGCATGTCAATACCTTGAGCCAAAGTCGCTTGAGAAGGAGAACTAAAATGTCAACAAATAAAATTGGAATATGTTTGTATTTATGTCTATAAGTGAAAAAATATCTTGCCTATCAAATTGACATAACTAAGTACCCCTTCAATGTCAAACGTCAAAATGTACACACATGCACACACATATACATACTCTGCCATGGGAATGTAAATGACTTTTAAAGGGAATTATGGAACATATATAAAAAAGCACCATGAAAGCTAATCATGGTTCTTCCACTTTTGGGGATTTGTCCAAATGGGAGATTAAAGGATCTGCACAAAGATTTAGCCTCAATGATGGCAATCAAATTTGTAATAGTCAAAAACCAAAACCATCTAATTGGTCAGTAATAAGAGTTAGCCAAGTTAATTACAGTATATCAAAATGACAGAACACCACGTAGCTATTTGAAATTGTATAAAATGCATGTTAATGTAAAACAATGTTCACGATTTTGTTAAATTGGAAAATGCATATTAAAAGCAAAAGTTTTTAGATCAGGTATGGTGCATATGTATACACTTAATGCATGTGTGCCTAGGGAGATGCATCAAAGACATCTTTGGATATTAGTGTTCTATGTCTCCTTTTCTTCATCTTTCTCTTTATCTGAATTTTCTGATTCATCTATAATTAACATGCATTACTTGTGGAATAAAAATGTAAAAATAGAGATGATTTTTAAAAAAAATCCATAGGGTAGCGTCAACATAATATTTCTTAAAAGAAAATATCTCATTTGAATTCTCTGTGGTGGCTAGGTTCACCAGGAAGGCTTTGTAAGTTAAAATAAGATGACAATAGTAGATAAAAATGGAGAGGAGCAATCTACACTCAAAAATCTTCTGATTAGCATGTTTCCCATCCTCCTGCGTCAAGTTTTTTAACACTAAAAAGTCCTTCTGATAAACACTAAAAATCAAAAAGCCGATATTGAGATTTGCTGTTATCTATGCAACTGATTCTTAGAATATATTGCCTTTTATTTTAGATCAAAGCTTCAAAACTGTCTTTGATCCAAAACAGCTATGTAGATCCAGCATTTACATCTGAAGTCAACTTACTTAGAATCACAGATATTTTTTTTTTTAATCCCTGATTTTCTTTTCATCCCTACCATGCAAAGAGGGTTAGTGGTAGTGCCACTTCAAGAGTACCAGAGATGCTCTGTTTCTAAACCAATCCTTTCCATGCAGGAAATTAAAACCACAAACAGGATCAAAAGGTGGACACTGGGAACAATGTCAGTGCTCTCAGTGCCCTTGGGGTACAAATTAGGAAGTTAGCTTCCTCCTTAATAGCAGTACACTCACTAAGCAATTTGCTTTCTTTTAATTTGAGTTATCCCTTCCATCAGCTGGAGAAGTGAGTCCACATTAAAATCACTATTCATCCACTCTGCCAGAGGTATACTCAAGCCCGATCTGGGGCTCCACAAAATTTTAATCAATGTATCTCAGAGCCCTCAAAAGGAATAGTTTGGGGTGGGGGAAAAATTTAAAACTCCTAGTTATTGCTGATATGGAAGTAGATATTTCTGGGATTTTTAATGTATTTAATCAATCATTAAATTTCTCAATGATTTTTAGTTTTGTTTTCTTTCTTTTTTTTTTTTTTCAGTGAATACTTCCTAGGTACTGGGTGCAGAGGGGTGACTATAAGGACACAGTCCCTTTCCTCATGCAGCTTATATTTTAGCAGGAGGAAAACATGTCCCATGAGAAATCATAATTGCAAACAGTAATGAGTACCACAAAGCAGAGGAACACAGTCTCAGAGAGAAAAATGGGAGAGGTTAGTTTACCTTGGTTGGTCCTGGAACGCTTAAAGAGGTGGCACTTGAGTAGTGACATGGAAGATGCAAGTCACTCACATCCCTCATGACATTGTCAGGGTTTAGAATAAAACCCCAAAATATGGCATCTTGGAGGTCACTCTGATCTCCTCCTGCCTTCCTTCCCTGAACAGGTGATAAGGAATTTTCTGCCTTACCACCTGTGAAAGCAATTCATAAGACCTTCACTCCACAGGTGTCCTGCCCCATCTCTGGAGGCCAAGAAGAATCTGGACAAGCAAACTTTGCTAAGCTTTCACAGTTTATCACCACTAGAAGAGACCCCTTTGTTCTCCGCTCACACTTGTGTATGACTCAGCCATAGAAATACTCTTCTCCCTGGGTCTTTGAGTCCTCATTTTAAAGTCTCCTCTGTCCCACAAAATTTTGGTTAAATAAATTTTTTAATGCTTTTTCTCTTGCTAATCTGTCTTTTGTTATATAGAAGTGTCAGTCATAAATCTTGTGATCAGTGAGGAAAAGACACCATCTTTTCTCCTCATCTCTTCTTTCCATTTCTTTGACATCACTCTCCCCTGGCCTTCCTACTACCTGCCTGACAATTCTGATTCAGCCTTCATGAGGTGATCTTCCTCTTCTATCCAATCTTTAGACTCTAAAATTCTCCAGGACTAAGTTCTAGGCCATCTTCTTTTCTCAGTCTTAAGTTCCTCCCAAGGTACCAATCCATTCCTATGACTTCAGAGATCATCTCTGTCAATAATTTATTAATTTAACTTTTCTATTTCATATATCTTTTCTTAGACCAAATCAACCACCTCTACAGGATATCTCATAGGAATCTCAAATTTAATATGTTAATGTAAAAATAAAGATACTTCACTCCTGAATCTTCTCCTTCTCCATCTCCCCTAAACAGGACCATTCACTCAGCTGCCATATGAGTAATCAAGGAGTCAACCATGATACCTCCTTCCCCTTCATCTACTATATACAATTGGCAATTCAGCTGTGTCTAGTTGATACCTAAGATATATCTAGGATTTCACAACTTTTTTTTTTCAACTCCCTTGGCATCAACTCTGCCAAATTTCTTTCAGTCTTGCATCCAGCCTTGCCTTAAATGCAAATTTCCAATTGCTGTCTGGTTTTAAAATTCTCCCATTTTCTGAAGATCAAGTCTAAAATCATTTGAATGATTTCTAAGATCCTGTATGATCTACTTACTGCTTAATGGTTTTTGTCTCAATCTTCACATTAGTCTAGCCACAGTAAACTTATTTCAGTTTATTTCAAATTTAAAAAGGACTTTCCTTTCTGTCAGAATTTGCACAGACTGCTCCTTCCACCTGGAACTTCTCAAGTCTCCCTGCTACGTGTGATCAAAGCATGACACCTATCTCTGCACCAGATTGCAGTACATTAGGCTGTAAGCAATAGGTTACCCAATGGAGATAATTTCAGCAATAAAGACATTTAATTCTAATTATCGCATATCACAAAAAATCCGAAAGCAGGCACTTCCAAAGTTGGTTCAAGACCAACACTTTTCCTTTTCTTCTCTGCCATTCTGTGCATGTTCAAATTTTTATTTAGGGTCCATGCCCTAACTGCTGTCAGAGATCCGTGCCCCATGTTCTGATATGACTGCAGCCACACTAGAAAGAAGGGGGAAGAACGCTCATTTTGTGTGTGTATCACCTCTGTCAGAGAGTCAAATCTTTCTTAAAAACCCTCATAACATTCTCCCTCCATTGCATAGGCCAGTTCTGCATCACCTGGAGATGAGAGACTGCTTTGGTGAGTAACTGGGGATGGGCAAGAAGAGACAGGGGATGAAATGGCTGTTGGTTTTACAATCAGTGGAGTCTGACATTCTTTAAGGCACTGATCAAAAGAACAATCAAAGATGGATAGAACTAGAGACCATCATGTTAAGTGAAATAATTCAATCTCAGAAGGTGAAGGGTCATATTTTTTCTCTCATGTGTGGAAGCTAGAGAGGAAAAAAGGAAAAGAAAGTCAAGCGGAGTCCCATGACAATCAAAGGGAGATCAGTAGAGGAAAGGGACCAAAGGGTGGAAGGCAGGGAAGGAAGGGAGAAGAAGTTCTGGAAAGTGATATTGGCCAAATTACATATTGTTTGCATGTATGAATATGTAACAACAAATCCCATCATTAGGTGCAACAACAATGTACCAATGAAAGAAATGGAAAATAAAGGATGATGGGAGGAAAAAAAGACAAAATAACCATTAAAGGAATAAATAGGTACATTTTGTTCACTGTCTTCTCTGTGAGATAATAATCTCTTCAACTCTGGGAAATACATCTGTTTTATGTAGTGCTATAAGCCTAGAATCATCACAATGCTGGGGCAACATAGATCAGTTAGTGTTGACTGAAAGAACAAATTAGTGAATATTAAAGAGAACAGCAGAAACAGGAAGCAGGGTCAAAGAAGACAAAAAACTGCCAACATGAATCTTAAATTGATTGCCCTATCTCAAATCTCATGGTTGAACTTTCTATTCCATTTAAATTAAAAATAATGTTTTCATCAAAAAATTAGGCATTTTTTTTTAAAGTGCTCATTTCTTCACACAGTGACTGCAACTCTCCTAACCTTTCAATTCCTGCCATGTGGGTAGACACAGGTATTTTTATCACTGAAATCCATTAATGAATTATTTTTTTTAAATAAAAGTGTCAACCCTGTTAAGGAGTTATTTGATCCAGAACAATTTAAACTGTCTTCTGTATATACATATAAATCAATTCTTGGCTCAATCACTCAAATATCATTCAAAAGTACATAAAAGCTAGGAAGTTATTTAAAAGAATAGATATACATTTTTTGGCCTAAATTTTCTACTCTCAAGGGCCCCATACCAACAGATAGATAAGTTTGTAATTCAGGTTGGCTGAATAGGGAGAAGGCGAATGTAAAATGTATAGCCCAAGAAGTATGCTGGGTACATATTGTTCCTATATCTAGACCAAAAGGAAGGGTTTACCCCTATCTCTACCATAAATACATACCTATGTGCAAGTTGATGATGTTATTTGGATGACAAATGATATGGTAATCTTAAATTACCTTTCAGTTATAAATAAAGTCACCCCATAATTTAAAAACCTAAAATAAAAAAGGCAAATGATATTGAATACAGTCAGCTATAAACAACCTAACAAAAGATTTAGAGGCACATTCACATTCCCAAGAGTGTCTGTTTCTACAGATGCAGAACTTCTTCCTACTTTCTGATGGACATACTGTTTGGTCATGTCAAAATACATAGGGCATTGCAAACACACATTAAAAAAAAAAAGAATCTTAAATATCAACACGTGCAAGAGTAGGTTTCAAGTTTTAAGTGATTTTTTATTTGAAATTAGAAAAAAATCCTTAAAAACAGAAAATGACTTTAACATTGGCAAAGGGAGTCCCCCAAAGAAAAAATATAAACAGATGGCTGAGAAAGATCACCCACATGCAGAACACAGATCTTGAGGAGGCATTTCTAAGAATGAAGTAGCACTTCCCAGCCTGGGCCACTTCCCACAAGGATCCTTGTTTAACCCAAGGAAAACGCCAAGCTTACACCATGGGCCAGGAGTAACCTCAACCCTTTGCCCACTTGCCTCACAGTAATCCCAATCAGTTTCCAACTGTCCCCAGTGTTCTCAGAGAAACGAAGTACCAGTCACTTGAGACCAGCAATCCCCTAATAAATCAGCCTTCCATGATCAGCCCTGAACCAGCATCTTCCTATGTGAACAGGCTGTTAAGCCCTAGCTAAGCATATTAAGCATTCAATTTAATGTATGACACACATCTGTTCCACTTTCTCAGCGAGCAGAAGTTTCAAGACAACTTAAATCCCAGACTTAATCAACGAGGAAAAAAAAAATCTTGGCAATGTTTAAAACTCAGTTTTAAAATATAATCCAAATGAGGGCGAGAGAGACCATTTTGCTGTAACTAATTGAGATTATATAATACCTAAATCAAATCCTCAAAATTACCTGAGAAAAACACTAGATCTTTTATCTGGGCCTATTTTTTTTTTCTTTCAAGGTCATCAACATTTCCCAAAGACCTTCATGTACACCTGGCCCAAGACATCAGACAACAAGCAAAAACAGCAAGCCTTCTACAAACATGACAATTTAACCCCTCAGATGCCAAAGGACCATAAAAGGAAAACTCACAGACTTGTCTTTCACAAGTAGAGCACAACACTGGATTCCAGCCATCAGCATCTTGTGCGGGTTCCAGGCCACCGAGTCAGCCCTATTGTGTTAAAGAAAGAAAGGGACAGAGTAGGAAGGGGACTTGATTAGTTTCCATAGGCAGAAGGACATTCAGTCCTCACACACAAGTTACTGCTCTACAGGATTCCTTGCCTGAATCATCTGGGGGAATTTAGAAAGTTTTTGTTTTGTTTCAGGAAAAACAATTATTTCATTTTTGCTTATTTTCAAAATGTCACTTCAATGGACAAATTCCAAAGAGACTCCTTTTCCCAGATAAAAGTCAATCACAAATGAGGAAAGGGCATTTACCTGTGGATACCATGTAGAAGTCTGCGGTGCTTCGTTGACATCAAAGCTGAGCCACCCCAAGAAGCCTGTTGAGATATTTATATAACCAAGGCCACGTTACTTCCATGTTGATTGTTTACCAGCGGGTTGTCATAGAAAATGCTCAGTGGCAATCGCAATCTATGTTATTTGGTACTTGGCTTTATGTTCTGTTAGCCAGTTTGTACTCTAGGGAATTTTTTTTTAAGTCTTTTCTTTCTTTTTTTAGAACTGGGGATTAAACCCAGGCCTTTATGTATGTGAGGCAAGGACTTTGCCACACATCCCAGCCCCAGGAGATTTTAATCTCTCCTTCTACTTAGGCAACCAGAACCTCATCACAACAGCTGGGCCCTCATTGACCCTTAGAATGTACCTTCTCACATCATAAATACATTGGTACATTAACCGATTGAATTTGTGCAGATGAAAAGAGATTTAAAAGACGGTCCATGCCAACTTGAAGCATAGAATCTAAAAGGAACAGTGTCTTCACAAAGCTGACACTTTGACATTCACACTATATGTTTTGTCACAGGCTAATGGCTGGAATTCTAAGCAATGAATGAGGCACATTATTGACAAATTGGATGGAAGGTTCACCAGGACATTCAGGTGGCAACCTATCCTTTAATGAAAGATCTATTCAGTCAAATGGCATGCAGAGACATTTGCAAATCAAAGGTAGGAGAGTGGAGGAGAGGAAGCTTGGGACTTTCAAGGAAGTTACTCACAGCAGAGGTAAATTTTCTGAATACCAGAGAAGGGAGCTCAGAAAAGGGAAATGAAAGGAAGTCCCACAATCAGGAAAGTAGGGAGCAGGTATCAATGTAGGAAATACAAAAGTCAATTTGATCCTTGAAAAATTGTGTAGACTTCCAAATTTTAATCTAGCAGGACAAGGAAGGATGATTGCCAGTGAAAAGAACCTGGGAGAACTAGCTTAAGCTAGGTTGTATGCCCTCACATTTATTTAAATCTCACAATATCACCCTAAGGGCTGAGTTATTGTCACCTCAATGTTTACAAATCAACTAAAGTTCAGAGGTGGTAGGCTAATTGTCCAAGGTCTCGTGGATAAAATGAGACCTAGGATCCAAAACCCATTCTCTACTAGTGAAGATGACTATTGGACAAATTGGAGAGTATAATATGGGGAATTGAGGGTGATGGATATACTTTAGGTAAGAGATGAGTTCAAGAGGTGCCAAGGATATAGAGAAGGTGTCCTACTTCAACTACAGAATTTAATAAGATAGGTGGATTACAATGTTACATAGAAAGAAATGGCAGGATTGTATTCAACATGAATGTGGAAGATAGATGAAATGAGACATCTCTATGATGCTCAGTTTATTACCAAACCTGGGCCCATTGGTAACCAATGAAGATAAAGTATAGCACAAGGCACTCTGTGGCCTTGAATCCCACTTAAAGGCAATCATCTCCTTGAGGGCTGGGAGTAAGTTGAGGCGAATGAGTCACTCAATCACACAGTTTAAAAATGAACTTGCTCTTAGAGTTGGACTCTTACATGGCCCAAAGAATGAATTTAAAGTGTTTAAATTTGAGTCCTGGGACCATCTACAGTCTCACCCTAGTTCCAGCCTTGATTTCATGAACTAATGATTTCAATGACTCCATGAGGTCCCCAAAAGGTTTTGCACTCTGATGTGTCTCAAGGGGGGTGTGTGTGCAAGTACCACAGGCTCCTTTGTAAAGAGCTGATGACTTGGGGCTGCTAGGTAAGTGTCCTTCTTGCCATACTAATTCCCCTACTGAGACTCACAATGGACCATGAGTGACTAAGATGGGCTACAGCAGCAACTGCTTTCAGCATCTAGGAACATCTTATCCTGGCTTACTAACTGAAGGTCCCCAGATCTAAATTTTGAGATCTTGATCCCCACAAACATTAAGATGACTTATAAATTAGGTTCTCTTACATCCATTACATACTCTAAACACTAGCACTTTTAAAAGGCATTAGTTCACTGGTTTACCAAGTCATTGGCAGGGTTAGGAAGAGCTCAGCTACAGATTCATTCCTCAAAAGAGCTAACAGAAGCCTAGCAGATACCAAAATCCACAGATGCTGAAGTCCCTCTTATAAAATGGCATATAACCTAGGTAGCCTTCCCAAATAGTTTAAATGATCTCTAGGTTACTTATAATATCTAAAAAATAAATAAAAAATACACACATAGACATACACACACACAAATAACTGTTACACTGTTATATCAAGGGAATAATGATAAGAAGAAGAGTCTGTCATTATTTTTTAATCTGCTGAATTCCTAGAACCAATTCCTTGTGGATACAGAGAGATGACTGTCTATGACTTTTTGAAGAAGACAAAACTATGGAGACCATACATAGATCAGTGGTTGTTAGGCACTGGGAAAGGAAGGGTCGAATAGGTAGAGCACAGAGGATTTTTAGGGCAGTGCAAATGTAGGATATTATAATGGGGGATACATGTCATACATTTGTCAAAATCCACAGCATGTAAAACACCAAGAGTGAACTCTAATGTAAGTTATAGACTTTACAAAAAAAAAAAAAAAAAAGAAGAGCTAGAAGGAGAAACAAATAAAACTCCTGATGTCAATACCCAACTTCTATATCCTTCCCTTCTCAGTTCCTAACACTAGAATTTCAAGAACAGTAAACCAGCCACTTGAGTGATGAAGGAGCTTGATTTTGCATCTTTATTGGGAACTGTCATTTATTGAGCTAATATGATATTCTGGACACTACAATATGTTAATTTACATATTTTTCTCCTTAATTAACTAGTTAATAAATTAATAGGGAAACCAATACTAAAAGAGAGGTGGAAGCAGGAATGGCATCTAGATTCTGCAGCCTTCAAAGTCCATGATTTTAAATGCAATGCTACAGTCTCCCTAGGACTTGTAATGAATAGCGGGGAGACAGCAGAAAGCCTCGCTAGGAACATGAGGTCCTGAAGAAACCGTCAGACTCTGCCTCAAAGGAAAGCAGGCCAGCCCTGCCTCATTCTAGACTTGAATCTCATTCCCTCTCACGGAGGGAGGATGTTCCTAGAAGGAAGAGATGCTCATAACACTAAGGCTTTTCTTATTCAGTTGTTTAAAAATGCATTATAATTAATCAAACTTAAGGTATCAAATAGTCACCATTATTTGTATACCACTGAGGGAAAGAAATGACACCAATATATTAATTTCAAAGATGTAAAAATACTTGTTTAAAAGTGCAAGTTAGAACTAATGAAGTATGGTATGTATGCAAGGGCAAATCAGTTTTATGGAAAACTCAGACAAACAAGTAATCATAACAGCATTTTTAAAGAGAGATAAGCAAATACCAGTTTTAATATTTGAAAACCTCTTTAAAATACTCTTTAGACAATTTTCAGTAGGTCAAAGCAATTACTGCAATTTTGTTAATATTCTATCTTCAAAATTAGTAAACTTCCTGTGATACATAAAGTTTCTTCAGGATAAGCTACATACTGCTGTAGTGAAATGTTTTAAACAGATTAAACTCCCGCAATAGCAAAGGATGGGCAAACACTATCTCAATGTTAGAGCTTATTAATTTCTTTAATATGCCAGAAAGACTGTGGTCAAACTTAATCTAATATTATAGGCATTTGCCAGATGCCTACTATGTGCAAACAGAATAATATGATTTGGCTTACATGTTTCCTTTAAAAAGTGTTTTCTTCGAAAATTCAATCTTTAAAACCCAGATAACTTTTTCATTCATACATATAAATCATAATTCTCTCTAAGCCCCATAAATCTCTTAATATCATTCCCAATTTAACAACTGGTGTAGTTACTCTGTTTTACATAAACTACATAATCCATATGTGATGCTTCTTTTATGAAAGAAGAATATTTAAGTACAATTGCTGATATATTAAATTGTTTTTTCTTATTTCCACAGTTACAAAAGTACTCACTTCATATTATCTTTTAAGATGTAATGTATTGCTATGCTTCTAAGTCTATAAAAATCAATAAGATGTAACTTGGAATATGAACAGATACAAATACTAAAGAAGTTGCAAATAATCTACCTGAAGTAATGCTACTGGCGTCCTAATCACGGCTATGTCTCTAGTGAGCTTCATAATGCTGCTGTTTTCACCAAATATCGTCACACACTTAATGAAAACCTTGAACTTCTGAGGAATTCCCTCCACATCATACCATCTACACTTTACTCTGAAAGCATAAAATCATCTGAACTCTAAAATTTTATGGAGGTACAAATCCCAAATGCTTAGTCACCTTCTGTTTATCAAGTCAAAAATATTTTTTTCTGATAAAAAGGATCTGAGCTGCTCACCTACCAGACGAAGGTTCCCTAAAGTCTCATAAAGTCTCATTAGCATGGTAAAACATCCCTTTTCTTGGGTAGAATCAAGCTAGTTAAGTTCTGTCACAACACATTGAATTCAACTTTTTAACTCTGAATAAGTGGATCTAAAAATTATCTTTAATTTTAGGGGAACTTCATTATGAATAACCCCAGGGCTCACAGAATTAATTAGAAAAAAGCCTATCTTTTAAGTTAAAAAATTATGAAGAATATAAGTCATCTCA
Source organism: Geosciurus inauris (assembly GCA_004024805.1). NCBI lineage: Eukaryota > Metazoa > Chordata > Mammalia > Rodentia > Sciuridae > Geosciurus > Geosciurus inauris. The sequence goes on along the minus strand of PVHX01011112.1, from coordinate 12,165 downwards.
ATCCCTCTTAAATAATTATCAATGATAGATATATATAAAACTGGCTTTAATTATTGCATGCAATTATGTAATATAGTTTTTACATTTTCTGGCTGATTGGAATCACATAATTTCAGAGCAAGAAGATACTTTACTGACCACAACAGCCATCTCCCTTTACAAAGGAAGAAACTGCAATCAGAACGCCTGATATCACAATGAAGAAGAGGTAAATTATAATCCCACCCCCCCAAAAAAGTTTCTTGATTCCATAGTCTCAAATGTATCCCTGACATCATGCCATCTCAATGATTCAGAGAGGCAAAAAGATAGCTCTGGGGAGAAGGAAAAGTAAAGTGGAATCCAGAAAATTAAAGTTTCCAAGAAGTCTTGGAATTTTCCTCTTTAACTCTGATAGAAAATGATGTGCTAATTTTCTCAAATTAGAAGCACAGATAAAAGTATTGGGGCTTCAGATCTAGGTCCTGAGAACATGCGAGAAGCTACAGAAAGACGAGGAAGTTTGACAGACGTGCGCGCGCTGGTGAACTTACATCCACGTGAAGCCAGAGACCGTGCCGCTCACAGATGTCAGCTATTTCATCCAGAGGGTCGAAGGCGCCCAGCACCGTTGTGCCAGAGGTGGCACAGACAAGAAATGGTGTTGTCCCCTGAGAGAAGGATTCACACACAGAGAGAACTGTCACGGTCACCACCAAAGTTGTGTTGGAAACACAAAGCGTTATGCATCCAGAGATCAATACCGGCGTTTTGGAGGCGATTGTCAATTCAATGGGTGTTTTTAAACTTCCACACTATCTGAACTTTTGTCATGAATAAAGAAGTTAAGAAAATGCTAAGAGAATAGTGGTCTTTTGTGCCAGTTGGATATACAGCTCTCATTTTCCTTCTGTAGTATTCTGTGCTCTAAGCATGGCCAGGAGAGAGAATAAACAGACCCAACGGCAAAGGCAAATTGACATTCTGAATGTGTGTTCCAATTTCTTCCTAGGGAAATACCTTGGGCCTCCATGGTGCCAGCATTGTCACCCTTCTCTCCACCTCCACCAAAAAAAAAAAAAAAAAGACAAACACCCAGTGGGTAAACCATGTAGGCCTGTCTGTTTGTCTCTTTGCAAAGTTAGTACAGTTGCAAAACAAAGAATGCCCGCAAAATCTGAATAGAGAGAATCTGGCAACCTTGTGGGGAGGCCTTCTCCACATGGGTGCTGCAATAGAGAAAGTCACTGGAATGTACTGGAAAACAGAACCTGCGTCACTCCTGCCATGATTATTCCTCCTCATACACTTGATTGCTGCCTCTTGCAGAGAGAGCAGGTGCCAGTGGAGGATGGGGAGAAAAGGGAGAGTGTGGGGGCACCCACAGAGATGAATGGTGACAGCAGTCAAGCTAACCAGGCACCCTGACCCCATAAAGGGACCTTCCATCAACCAGGCAGAGGAAGAATACAACAGGTTGTTTCCAAACAGATTAATTGCAGCATGGCAGCAGAGGTGAGGTGCTTGCTGTGGAAGCATCCTGCAGGGAAAGCTTACAGACCCATCTGAGGTGGTGGCAAGCAACTAGAATCCTAGGATTCTAGAACACCTGAGGAATAAGTGACTCCGGTCACTTCACTGCCTGTGAAAACCATTCCACTTCCATTTAGCATGGAGCTGTTTTCCCCTCAGTTTTATCATGAAGTGCATTGTTATTGCAATATTCTTTTTTTATCCTTTGATGCCAAGGGTGGTTGTGTTTGAACCAAACTCATTCCAATTTAACTGACCTTTGACAGAAAGATGTTATTTCTCAACAGAAAGTGGGGCAGAGCAAGAACACTTGGTCCCACATCTCCAAATTGAGATGCACAGGAATCAAAGTGATGGTACATAATGAATCCAGTTGCCATTTGGGGAGACATCTGTGACACACAGAATGGAGTCTACCCCAAACCTCTCAGCCAGGCCAGAAGGTGAGAGAGCCCCTGGAAAACCATGGGCTTTGGAAATTCTTCCCTGTTCTCAAACACAACAGATTAAGTCTTTATCATGTCAGTGACCTAAATGAAATGAGAACAGATGTACATCAATCATCAAAAGCAACAAAAGAAGTAATTTGCTAAAGCTGTTTAAGGTGTCTTTAATGGTTTGGCTTTCACTCCATAGACTATATGACATTCTGACAGCTGTGAGAAAATACCTATGCACACTTTCATAGCCTATTAATGAGTTTTTCTCACCTTTGAAAAAAAATGTTCCTGTAAATTAGGTCCAGAAATTAAACTTTTGCAATCTGGATTTAACCTTCCACATTTTTTTTCCCTTCCTCACACTTCATACTGTTCACAAGAAAATTCAGTAGAAATGGTATTGATCTCATGCTGCCAATGAGCTGTATTCCCTGAGAAAGTTTGTTATTTCAAATACTCATACCCAAAAATACCTCCAAAATATTCGGTGGTCATACTAGTTTGGGCTTGTCAATAATCACTTTAGAATCTCTGATGCCTTGTGGTTTTCACTATCTTTGTAATAGCATCAAGTAAAGGTGACTGCTTAAAAGATTTTTTAATGGATTGTGATCCACCAGAGACTTGAATCCAAGCACATAAAAAAAGCTTATGTACTGTTACCTACATCTGAAACCGTATGAGTTAAAAGCGTGAAACAAAACAACTAGGTCTAAGCTACTGAGAAAAATAAACTATTTTTCATGTATTATCATCTCAGAATGGATGCAAAGTTCGTTTGGAGTAAATCCAGGCTAAAGTATTTAGCTGACTTGAAAGAAAACCGTGAAGACATATCAGCTGTAACCCCCTTACCCTACTTTTAAATGTGCCTAAAGTAATCTTTTACTTTTGAAAGACTTGTTTTATTAAGTTCTCAACTTTATAATTATGTTGACTTCATATACTTCATTGTCAAAACAAACAAAAATTTGAGCAACAAAATAAAAATGACTGCAGTGGAATAAAACCCACTGTGCTAGAAATATGAATTGTTGCTGGTGGTATAGCTCAGTGGTAGAACACTAGCACAAGCTGGGCCTGGGTTCATTTGTCAGCAACATCAAACACAAGAAAGAGAAGCAGGGGGGAGAGAAAGGGAGCGGGAGGTAGAGGAAAGGAAAAGAAAAGAAGAAAATAAATATGAATCATTAATGACACAAAAAATTTAGGAGACCATGTTTATAGAAAACTCAGTATTTTGAAAATTGGTCAATAAAGAGAAAGAATAAATCATTGGTCCTGCCTTGCATGTATAAACTGCTTCCTTAGGGATGAGGAAACATTTTTCTTTACAGGAGAGTGCCTGTCAATAAATAAGGAAGGAATGAGAAACTGAATTAGAACACCAGTTGATGAAATAATGGTTCTGGACAATGACCACAAATGGTAGCAAAATCCATGAGGTGAGAGACAAGCTTTATAATAGGTGGTCTAACACCAAACCCTACTGCAGTATAAGCAAAAAAAAAAAAAAAAAGGACATGACATATCTCCAGACAGAAGGACAAAAGAAAGCCTTCCTGGTTTAAAAAAAAAATATATATATATATATATATATCTCCAATTTAAATCTCACTGGGTCTCAAGATCGAAAATTCTACACACTACAGATGGGGTGGTGTGGAAGACTTAGAGTCTCAATTCTTGATGTAATCTACAAAATCCATAATGTGGAACACTCTAACAGACAAAGGGCCTGGCTTCTTCAACAAATCAGTTGTTGGAGATAAACAAGGCAGAGGAGCAACCTATGGATCAGAAAATATTTATGTGGGGTCTGGGGTTGTGGCTCAGTGGGAGAGTGCTCCCCTAGCATGTGTGAGGCACTGGATTCAATTCTCAGCACCACATATAAAATAAAATAAAGGTCCATCAACAACTATAAAAAAAATTTTTAAAAGAAAAGATTGATGTGACCAACTGAGGCAATTGTGGACCTTGTTTGAATCCTGATTTAAATAAGCCAATTATTTTTAAAAAGCCAATGGGACATTTTTTACATAGACTGAATATTTGATGATATTAAGAAATTTTAGTTTTCAAATGTGATCATGGTTATTTTTTTAAAAGTACCTATCTCTTACAGATATTCTTAATGATTTATAGATCAAATGAGATAATGTCTGGGCTTGCTTCAGATTAGTCTAGTGGTAGTGAGAGAGCGTGGGATGTGGATGAAGCAGAAAGGAGCAGAAGAAGATGATGGCTGGAGAGCCACCGGGGGCATAGGAGGGTGCCTAATATTGCTTCTGTGTATGTTTAAAATTTTCTGTAATCAAAAGTTTAAAATTCAAGAAAGAAAGAAAAGAGCCCAGGGTTGGGCAGGGAGGAAAGAGGAAAGGAGAAGGAAAGAGGAGAGAGAAGAAAGAAGAAAAAACGTGAAACAGGCAAAAAGCACCAGCAGCATTCCCCACCATGAAGCATCCATGCCATCAAGAAAGTTCTCTTTAACAAGAACTTCTGTAGAATAAGATGAAGCTAAGACTTGAAAGCTGTACTTGTGGTTCACAGCCAATATTTTGCAGAATTTTACACAAAAGTCAAAGGCATATGCTAATCTGAACCACCAGATAGTTATCAAATCTACTTGTCCTTAGAATGGTAAGAAATATAAATAGATGATAGATAGATAGATAGATAGATAGATAGATAGATAGATAGATAGATAGATACATGCAGATTGAAAGATACACACCTGAAGCCAATACAGCCATAAGAACAGCAGAATTTTCTAAATATAGACTTTAAACCAAATATAATAATCTAGCATACCCCAGGACAAGCTGATTTTTTTGAAAATTAAAAAAAAATTTCAAAAACCTGAAGAGTACAAGAACAGAAATACAGTATTAAATACAGTATTAAATTTTTTTGAAAAATTACCCATCATTCTTATAGTGTGAACTCCTATGATAGGTATACTTACATCTCAGTTCAAAACTTGGGATTTTTAATTTTCTTGGGCCTGACCATTTGCTACCTGTTGGAAAGTTACTAGAAAATTATCTGAAGCTCCATTAGCAGGGGAGGAAGTAGGGGGAGGCAGTGAGGTAGGTGCACCAAATCCAGCAAGCTTTTGGTCCAAAGAGCAAATGGTTGGCACCAAAATAATGAGCTGCCTCTTCAAAAATCAGGTAACCAGGGTCATGCCCTGCCTTCTCTAACAACAGGCATTTTAGCTTGAATATATTCTAGCAGGTGAGGAAGACAGGACATTCTGCCACTGAAATGCTAGACCCAGATCCAGTATGAGGGGGAACTAATAGATGGTCTTTGAGTTGGAAGCAACTGGGAGGAGAGATGGATCAAGCAGTCAATAATCCTGATTACAGCTCAGAGACAACTGATTTGGCCTACAGATTTCTGGGAAGGAGGAGCTACGTAGCAGAGTGCACGTCAGGGCTCTGTTGGAGAGGCTAGGTTCATCTTTAGGGCTTATTCTTGCCAAGGAATCTAAATACAGTGATGTCAGTGTTTTAATAGGCTCTGGCCACCTGGGAATGAGACTATCCAACAAACAGACCATGGAGATCCAAGCACCTGGAAATAGAACATCTGTAAATGAGTTTCCTTATTTTAACTCCAACATGCTCTCATCTCTCTCCCACACATAGAAATGAGTTTGGCTCTTTGCATTCTCTCCCTGTTTCTCTCTCTCTCCCTCTCTGCCCTCTCCCCCCAGATACACACAATGCACACATATACACTTGCTCACTTGCTCTCTCTCTCTCTACCCCCTCTCACCTCTTTTCTGGCTTGCCAGATTTGCTTCTCCAGTTCTTCAGGTATCATTTTACCTCTAAGGGACACAGATTTAAGACTTTCAGTTATGTTTAGTAGTTAACAGGCAATGGTACTGCTTTGGAAACAGTATGAATTTTCCCCTCCACCCACCAGGCTTCCGGATCCTGTCCCCATTACCTTCCATCTGTTTCCACAAAGCACACATTCTGGGTACCAATCCCAAGAAAGGAGGCTGCCTTCTTCATGGAGTAATGACACTAAATTAAAGGGCCAAAAGAGAGGGAGAGAGATGAACACAGAGCATGAACAATGTACTAGTTATTATCTAAATGAGCATGTCTTTATAGTTGAGAATAATATTTGGAACATTATTGCATAAAAGAGAAAGATAACAGTAATTTAATTGAGCTCCTTAGTTTAATGGCTGAGAACATAGACTTTGGGGTCAGAGAAATCAGGATTTATAAACAAATAATGCACACGCTCTGAACCTCAGTTTGCTAATCTATAAAGTGATTGTATCAGTAATGTCTATTCCATCAGCTTGTTAGAGAATGAAATGGGTCAAAATTCAAAAAGGGCTGGACACAAAGCTGAGCGAATGGAACCAACTTGGTCAGTGTTGGTTATTGTTCTCTGTAACGTGGAGAAAAGTTTCTCTTGATGCTCTAAGGCTCACTATTAATGGAAACTTAGAATCTAGTCCACTGCTGACGCAAAATCCTCTAAGGAGAGAGTAAGACTGTATATCAAAAATTGCAATTGCAGACTAAAAGAAGCATTTTATATTTCCAAGAGAAAACAATGGGTTATAAATGCTGATCAGACACTTGACCAGTATTTACTACTGAATGTAAAGCAGAAAATAAGCATATAGGAATGAGGCTAAAGTCCTAAGAATAAAACTAATATTAATTTATAGACATTCTACTTTACTCAGCTGTGGCATGAAGGAGGCTAATAGATGGTTCTGGAATGAGATCTGGTCCGTTTCTTATTAGCAAGTAGTGGAATATTCTTTAAATTGTTTGGCCTTCCCCCAACCACCACATGTAGCCTACAAAATAATTAGCATTCAAATGCTGGAAATGTCATTCTTTATATATTAGTGAGGACAGGTGGTCAATTAATTCTTATTCATGCCAGAAAAAATGAAGGTGCTAAAGGACATTATTGTACCAAAAAAAACCCTTAGTAATATAATTTGTAGGTATGAATACATTAAAAGAGTAGTCATGTCTTCACACTTAACTTGATGTATTCCCTCAAATGTGGTAATTTTTTCCTTCTTTTGTCAAGAGAGTTTTATTTGGAGCTCTTTTTTTAACTCCGTAAAAATAAAATGCAGAGGTAACACCATCAGGAAAAAAATGAAACCATCCTAAATAATTAATTTCCAAATATCAAATAGGACCCATCCAAAATGCCTGTAGGATGTATTTATTTCGGGTTGTTACAAGAACATATGCATATTGAACAGAAATAATGTACATGAAAATGTAATTAATTCTCCACTTGATACATTAGTCTACGCTGGTTGGAGTAACAGGCCTACCATAGCTAAGGTGACATAGCTAAGGTGAATTATTTCTCACCGGAGATTTCAGCTCTGGAAACCAAACAGCTATTGATTTCACAATGATAAATGCTAGCCTACCCCCACCGACATCTGACTATAAGGAAAATCATAGTGCTTTACCCCCGAGAGACAGCAAAATATCTCCAACCAATAGATCTGCTGAATAAAATCTTGTAATCAGACTAAGAATAGCTTCAGTGGAGCTGTCTTTAAGTACCTCAGGGCAAAGTACAGCCCAAAGTCAATCTCAAATGTATAGAGACAGATAAAAAATCTGTAAAACTGAAGTCTAAACATCTGAAATCATCCAAGAAGGAAAGAACCCTGGAAAGGGAAAAGAAAGAGAGAGGGGGATGATTCTGACATGCTGAGTAGTTTCAAGGCAAGGAAAAACCTGGAAGGCTGGAATTCAGAAGTAACCACCACATTTAGAAACAAACGGTGGCTGTTCTCATCACTGGTAAAAGATAAGGCAGTTGTTCTAAGACCCGACCTCCCTGTAGGTTTGATACATCTACAGAAGGCGCAAAAATCTCAGTGGGTACTCATTTCTATAAAGATAAAACAGAAAGTGCCTACATGAAAGACAGTTTTACTTTCTGGTTCCTGAAAGGACTTTTTTTCTCTTTTGCCTATGACCTTGGATTTCTCAATGAACTGTTGCTCTCTCTTCAAAGTGCACTGTGCCCTGGACACGTGGACTCCTTCCAGGGTTATTTTGATATTCAGATTAGCTGGTAGGGAGAGTGGAGTTGATAAATGTTAAATTTAAGGAAGAATGAAATGAAGTATCCTGGGGACTTCTCCAAAAACACACTACAAGTTCAATTCCTAAAGAGATTAGAACTAGAATTCAGATGGATGGACTTAGCCTCACGTGTGTCAAGAAAGCCCAAGGTACCCCTGTGTGCCTGTTGAGAAAACTGGAGTTATCATACCAGCCCAACTCAGTGAGGCACCAGAGTGCAGAGTGCAAGGAGGCACAACCCTCAGCTATGCACCCCCAACATCTCAATTGCCCCTTCCAGCAATGGCCTTGCTAAAGACAAATGGTCCCATTGGTCACTGGCCTGGGAGGTGAGTTTCTTTGTACTCTCACCTTTTAATGGCTGACAATGATCACTACTTTATATGAATTCCCAAAATGATTTGAATTACTCAGGAAATGTGCAAACCTAATATTTCTACTTGCCTAAGGAATTCATATCAAAGCGTAAATCAAATCATAAATTTATTCTTTCAATTACTTTTCTCCAGAAGTTCCCTTCTCTTTGCTACTTTGGATATATTGACAGCACAGGTGGGACTCTGTTAGATTTTTCTGATCTCTACCAACAGCTGGATCAGAATTAAAACCTGAACAAGGGGACTGGGGTTGTCGCTCAGCGCTAGAGTGCTTACCTAGCATGTGTGAGGCACTGGGTTTGATTCTCAGCACTGCATATAAATGAATAAAAATCCACTGGCAATTAATATATATATATGTATACATATATATATAATTACATACATATATATTATTACATACATATATGTACCTGAACAATGCAAAAATGACTCCAGTGGTGGGGGAATACAGTGTACAATTCATGGTGCAAGGCAAAGATGGAGTCACCTAGGGCAGCATGAAAACTGGTGATAAAAAATTTTAAAAAACACCTAACAAGACAGTAGAGGAACACAACTTCTGGGCCATGGATCACACATCTAAAGGAATTGAATAAAGATCTAGCAAAAAAAAAAAAAAAAAAAACATTTCCATAGGGTTGAAGACTGTTTAGTAAATACAACATTCTTTAGTCTAACAATAAGCAGTGAAGGTGGTCATTAAAATATAAATTAGGGGCTGGGGTGGTGGCTTAGTGGCAGAGCACTTGCCTAGCATGTGTGAGGCACTGGGTTTGATTCTCAGCACCACATATAAATAAATGAATAAAATAAAAGGTATAAATATATATATATATATATATATATATATATATATATATATATATATATAAATTAAAGTGAATGCTATGCCCCAGTCTTTTCAGGCAGAGAAGGGAAGGAATGAGCTACAAAGTGGAGTCTGGAGGGAGGAGTGAGAATATATATTCAAGGCCACAGTGGGCTCAATAGGGATGGAACTTTTCTGGGAAATTCACATCCAGCTCTTGGGTTTTCTGGCGCTAACTTCTTCTGGCTTGTTATCTATGGCATACATTTTGCTTATTTTTGGGGGAAAAAAAGAAAACAAAGCAAAAACAAAACCCAAACAACCTCACTGAGTCCCTGAGTTCTGGTTTCGTAATGACATAAGAATTCCATTTCTTGTCACTCTCCATTCCCCAACCACACTCGTGTGACTGGTCTTTCCCAGGTGTGACATCTAGTCCAGGCTTCAACATGATTTCTTCCCCCTTACCAGGGCAATTATGCCAGAAAGGAAATGCTAGCAATTTTTAAAACAAAATGAAAAATGCAAAGGGCAAAAATAAAAGCACGGAACAGAGTCAGTCCCCGTTCCATCAGCTTTCCCAGGCTTGGCACTGGCCTTCCAAACATTGAAGGGTCAGTGCTTTTCTGATCCACCAAAGTTCCTCAGATTGAAATATCCAGGCTGGAAACTGGAGAGGGAAACCTTATTCTGCAATAATCCCAAATAATCAACTGTTTCCCATTACCATTCTTCTCTTGCTACAAAAGGAACATGGTGTGAAGAAGGGTCATGGATGAGTGGGTCAAGGATCTGAACAGATGACACTTCCCTGAGGATTCCTCTCAGGTGCTTCCTACCACTCAAGTCCTGCTCTGCATCTTAGTACTGATGCAAACTGTGGCGGGTAGACAGGACAGGAAGAAAATGAGGATGGCTGGGTTGCCTTGCGCTTTGGATCACTATGGGCACAATTTGTTCTTTTGCAATAATAAAGTAACTTTTGTCCTTAGAATGAAATAAAAGATTCAGTAAAGCTCAGCTGGAAATAATAGAGATTTCAGATTTTGCCCACCTCAAGTTTTTGACAAGAGACCCAGTATTCCCACAGAAGGTGAAGAAGCTAAACTTCCTGCCAGGGACTGGGGAGGAAGCAGTGTCAGAAAGACAAAGGCACCCACTGAAATCACACAGAAATAGAAATAGAAGAAAATAAGAATCTTCTAGATAAGACTGTACTTAAGCTGTGCCATCCATTTCTACCCACCTCTTATAGGTGGCTCATTCTTCTCCTATTAGTAATAGCTAATATTTTTGGCATCTACAATGTCCCAGATTTATTTAGTCTTTGCAACAACTCACTCCTCAGTGACTACTATGTGGTTGCTGGGCTACCTTATAGTCCCAGCTGTTTATTGCTACCTATATCTTCCAGACGACTGCAGCAAGTTTCCTTAAAGGTATAGTCTATTTCCCATGAATCCAGGTTCAGAGATCAGACTTATTTTGTCATGAAAATGAGGTAGAGGTGACAATGTGCCAGTTCTGAGGCTAGGACTCACGAAGCCCAGTATGTTACTATATTGTTGATCACCTGTTCCATTGCCATGACAACACACCAAGACAACATGCCAGGGGCTGATAGACACATGGGGTGGAGGAGAGCTACTGCAGTTGTCCTGGCTGGGCCACTCCCATATCAGCAATTGGCCAGCCAGTCCCTGGACATGTAAGGGGGCCCAGCCAAGGACAGCAGAACTGCCAAGCTATCCTGAGACTTGTAAGTGATAATACATAGTTATAATTCTATGCTACTAGATTTTGGCATAATTTATTAGATATGAGGACTGATACACTCATTTTTGCAAATTAGGAAACTGAGGTACAGAGAAGTTTATCGACTTATCCAAAGTCACTCAAATAGCAAATGATAGAGGTGGTTACTGGATCCAGGAAGCCCAGTTCAAAGCCAGTGCATGTATCTACAACCTGACCTTGTACTCTAATGAAGAGTAATATTAGAGGCAGGAGACTGTGGCAACATCCGGTTGTGTGTGTGTGTGTGTGTGTGCATGTGTGTGTGTCTGTGATGCTAATTGTTATCAAATATCTTCCTTTCACCTCAAAAATGAAAATATGAACCCATTATATTAGCCAGTTAAAGCAATTTTACAAGAAAATGTGAGTAGAAACACAGCTGGGAACAGTAGTGATTATCTAAGTTCTGATACACAAGATATTCATAGAGAAAATTCAAAGATAGCACTTCAAATGAAAGATTCTTTACTCAAAGAAAATATAACAGACTATAATGTTTTTTCGAAAGGTGATATACAAAATTGCGTGGGCAAGCTTTCAAAACTAGGCCCATCAGAATTTCCTTTGGAATATAATATTAGATTATATTTAGGCATACTAATCACAAGTGTATAGGATACAATTACAAAAAAGGGTCACAAACAAATAAGTTCTCTTAAATAATACATTCTCAGAAAAATGTAGGTCTAATATTAAGAATAATGTTTTACCTCTGCAGATGTGAAAAGGGTTAATCTTGGCAACCCAAACAGCCCCTTTTCTTTAATATCAGGACAATATTTGTATCTAGCTAAATTCATTGCATACATATTGGACACTGAACCACCTGCAAAAACAAAATTTAAATGTCATACTATGGCATGAAATTATAGTACTTAAAGTACTGAATACAGTGGAAGGCAGGGATGGCCATGAATGCTAGGCTAAAGAGGTCAATGTGAAAATCACCTAAATACCACCCTCCACTCATTACTCTGAATATTTCACTTACTCCTTAATCATCAACTCCAAAACTTTTCAATCTCAGCAGAGACAGAAGCTTTAGGCTATTTTCTCATTTCAATGGTTTTCCACACTTAAGAACTTTCAGTGTTTGAGCTTCAAAATTAGGCTTA